>JAAGNO010007605.1:27041-43366 GCA_033439905.1 Ceryle rudis | reverse complement strand
TCTTTTTTTTTTTTTTTTTTTTAATAAAAAAAGAAAAACCTTTTTTTCTTGTTAGGGGGGATTTCAAGAGAGTAACTCATCCATGTTAAGTTTTTATCCCTCAGTCTTTATATATATAATACATATATATATTTTCATTTATTTTTATTCTGTCAGCTGGAGTTTAATCCAGACTACATGTGTTAGCAGTGCTGTCTTTGATAACGTCTACTTTGCTTACACCTGTTTTGTTGTCACGCAAAATTGTTGCTCTTTTATTCCAAAGCGGCAGACTTTGCCGCATGGTGGTAAGACTTCACACTTGGGTATATTACACACATAATCTGCTTTCTTAACAGTATAACCAGTTTTTAATAGAAATGTAGTTAATACAAGAGGTTTTTTCTAGACTGAAATATATTCTGGAATGAATGTGCTTTTCTCTGAATATGAGGAGGCATGGGGAAGATGCTTAGGTACAGTGACAGGTAATCATGCTGTCCATGACTTGCTTACCATATGGCTAGCATCTGCTGCTTTCTGATTTTTTAAATCAAAAGGCCCATAAACTACAGGGTGCACACAGATTCAGTCTAAAAGGGGGGTACCTCTATATGGCATGGGTACAGTGGCTGATGCCAATATTCATCATACATTCTGCTCTACTCTGCAATGAACAATTACATGGTCACACATTCTTTTGATTAACTCTTACTGTCAGTCAAGGGATTATTTTTCTTCATTTCAGGACCTTATCATATCAGGCATAGCATTTTAATCAAGACATAACATTGATGACCAAGCAAATGAGTGTTGTAAACACAGCAGGAACAATTCCTCTAGTTAAAGGACATGAAGGCATGGGGTGTGTAGTGCTAAAATGTCATGAGGGTGGAAGTGCCTACCAGAATACCATAGAACAAATTAAAGAGGGAAAGATAATCTTCTTAGTCTCTACTCCTCCTCCCTATCAAATCTGTATCTGAGCCCATCATGTAATCAAAGATGTGCTGCTCTGTGGCCTGTAGAGGAGAGATCTTACCTGCCCTATGCGGGTTACAGTGTTCTTCTCAAGCTGATGGTTAATCCTACACAATTACTCTCAGGTAATGTCTTTCATTGTTCTTCTGTCATGTTTTCTTGTTTTTATTTTTATTAAAATAAAGCTTCAGTCATTCTAACCAAAGTTCTGTGTTGTCACTCTGTTGTGTAAGGGGGAGAATGTGGTGAGTGCTGGTGGTAATCTGGGCTGGGAGTGCCAAATTATGATCAAGTAGAGCAGGATATCTGTGAATAGTTCATGTGGGTTCTGAGACCAAAAGCATACTTTATTTTGTGCCCTCTAAGACTGAAAGTGGCAGTGGGAAAGTCTAAGGGAGATAGTAGATGCAGCTACTTAGGTCTTCCCTTTTGTCCCATAAACATCGATGAATAGAGCCAGGTAGGGAAAGAGTGGGAAGATCTTTCCCAGCATACAGTCGGGACAGGCCGGCAGAGAAGCTGCACATCTCTGTTAAGCTGTCTTCTCCTCACTGCTTGGTGCACAGAGGCAGCACCTTTGTTCCAGGGAAGGCACGGGATTTTTTTTTTGTAACTGTTTTTTGCTCGGTCCAGATGGGGACTGACAGATGCAGATAGCTGGCAGCATCCCTGCCCACCACGCATACCGTGTATCCTTCATGTCGTGAGTAGAGCACACCCACTTCTGCTGGCAACATGCCATTTCAGCAGGTCTGTCACCCTGTCCTGCCCTCCTCTGTCTGCTTCTCCCCATTGCAGAACCCTGTCAGCTTGTGCTTGCACTCTTTCCATTCTTCATTGCTCTTTTGGATACATCCCAAATCCCATCTTTCTGTCATAATTCCTCATGATTCAGCACTACCCACCTTTCCATTGACGCTGTATCTGTCATTTCCCATGTAGTATTTATCTGCTGCCTTACTGATGTCGCCAGTCTTTGGTAATTAAAAATAAGTATGCAAAATAAATATGCAATATTTAGCTACTGTAACTATAAGCTGCAGGATTTGCATATTTGGTAATCTGCCCATTATTTAGTGTGAGAAATAAGCTTTTCTAGGAAAGACTTGGCTTCAGGTGTGCATTTTGCAGGCAATGACACTATCTTACAGTGATGGTAAGTTTGTTTCTGGCATACAAAGTGAATGGTTTAAACATGGGACATGGGGACTGTGCTACTGTATTAGAGTCATTGAATTTCTTCATTTTGTGGCTTTCCAGGTTATTCTCCCTGATCTTGCTGTCCTGAGAATAGCAGTGTATGATGACAATAATAAGTTGATTGGTCAGAGAATCCTCCCTCTGGATGGTCTGCAGGCAGGTTACAGACACATTTCCCTTCGGAATGAGGGCAACAAACCACTCTCTCTTCCAACGGTTTTCTGCAACATTGTGCTTAAAACATACGTGCCTGATGGTTTTGGAGGTAAGGAGATAAACCTGTATCTCGGTGTGCTGCAGATCTTGAGTGTTGGTGTGAAAATACTGGAGTACTGCAGTGTCAGTATGCCACCTGGAAGCAGATGTTCCGTTTGGGAGAATTGCAATGTATTTTAGTATTTTAACTCCTTAAAAACTCTACATATTCCGTTAAGAAGTCATCTTTCAAACCAATAGCTTGCGTCAGTGTTCATGATAATGATGGGTATCTGTCAAATGGCAAAATAATGTGGAAAATAAGCAAATACTAGTTAGCTCAATGTGATCTTCTTTATTGGCATTTTAGGAAGAGTCTTCCTTTTTATCATTACTTTTTTCCTGACAAATATTTTTAAGTTAACATGTACTTTAGCTATATTGTTTGGTTTATAAACAATTAATGCAGCATCTAGATGTGTTTTTTCAAACACTTTTGTATTCTTGAGAATATTGGTATATTGTTATAAACAAACAGTGAAATAATTTAGCATCTAAAACCTTTCTGCTTTTTTTCTCTCCTGATTTGACATAGTTTTGGTGTGGTTTATTGATTTGGGGGATTTCAGGAAAGTAATTTTTAATGTGAGCCATTTCCTTGATCAGGTTGACAGGGCCGTGGTCATTTACACTGAGCAGTGGCAAATTGCCACATGTTGGTGGGAACAAATAGGTGAGAATAATCATTAGAGCACTTAAATCGGTGTAATGAATAAGGCCACCCTTGATGGTGTACCTCTGGGAATTGTTTTTTCTTCACTGTAGATGAAATTAACTTGTACATTAGAAAATATGTAAACCATTTAAAATTGTACAAATTGCATTAAATGTTGCTCTGACTGCAGCAAAATGAAGTTCATCTTAAGAGTTGATTGGTGAAACATTATTGATAAAAATGAATTTTTTCTGCTCTTCGCAAACGTTATTTCAAACCTGCTGTCTATGCAAAGAATTGCTGCCACTTCTTGGAGTGTCCATAGTACGGACTGGAAAAAGGCAAGGCTTGCCTAACCTATTACATTGTGTATCTTCATATCTGTGTTTGCAAGCATTTAAAAAAAGAAGGCCTGGACATTGGTAACAGTATTTCATGGAAAAAGTTAAGCGTTTCCAGAAACATTTTTGTTGTTAATATGAGAAATCCTGGTTGTTGGAGTTTTGCCACAGGTCTTTGAGCACTGTCATGTCTTTCTGCAGCAAATTTCATCTACAGTATTTAAGTTCAGGGACTTTGTCTCAAAACAAATGTAAGCTTTTGTTTAAGCTTGAGGTTCTTGAGCAGTAATTGAACCACAAATCTAGGGGACGCATTTGAGCATGTGCTTTAATTCTTTCCTGATCTTAAGCTTTTGACAGTAAATGACTGAGTTAAAATATTTTCTAAACTAGGGACATGCTTCTAATTTGGGATTGCTGTTTTTATGAATGGTATCATGTTTTTTCTAAGAGTAGAATTTAAACGTAGCAGAGTTTGATGTGGCTCAAGCTTCTGAGTGTGCTTGTCACATAGAGAGAAAATGTTTTTTATTTAGGAAAAACTCCTTTCCCTTCCCAAATAGTTTTGTTGTGTCTCACATATTTTTTTTGTTGATACAGAGCAGCAGCATGATGATTTGGGAAATAACTTTTGACACTAAAATGGAATCATTAGTACTCTCCTGGCATGTATTTTTTAATTACTTGTCATCTGCATTGAAACTCTCATTGTTTTTTGAGCTACCATTAGAATCTCCGTGGTTGTTTTAACAAACCCGTAGGAGGGTATAGCTCAATTCAGTAACTGCCTACTTTGGTTTTTTATCCTTTTTTTTTTAAATCTGTATGAGTAAGATTTAAAAACTTGCACTGAATAATAACTAGAATGGGTAATGCATTGTAGGCTTTAAAAGACACATGATTTTGTTTTTCGTGAAACTTAGTAATTTCCCTTGGTTTATTTGCATGACTTACTCTGTTCCCAATAAAACACAATTATGGTGCAAATTAATACAAATGAAGTAGGATTCTCCAAAGAGAAGCTTCTATAATGGAAGTTTGTGTGTAAGTAAGCATGGCTACTTAGGTTAGTGATTAGTCTCATCTGTAATGTACTCTTCCAGTGATTTTCCTAGTTTTATATTTAATTGCAATTCTTCTACAAAATGCTATTCCCCACCCCCACCTTACCTCACTGGGGAGAAAGATAAATGTAAGCAGAGGACAAATGACAATGTGAGAAGCAGTGATGAGTCACATCCCCCTTGTAGAAATGCTTAGCCTTTGATGATGTGCTTGTATGGTTTGTAATACAATTTACAAAGGTCTTGCTCTCCCAAACGTTAGCAATTTTTACCTTGAACCTCGTGATAATCAGGCTCCATTTTCAAATGACGTATCGTGTTAGAAGGGTAGTGCTGGATTTCCATTGAAGAGTGCATGCGAAGGACAAGATGACGTGCTTGCTAAGGTAGGGAAAGGGGAAGCAGTTGGTGCTGAGCTACAAGGCCATTGTTACAGCTGTAAATAAATTCTACATGGCTTTTGGCATGTGAAGTTTCAGAAGATATCACTGGGTCACAACAGTTGTTGGAGACAACCTACTTCTGTAGACAAACAGAGCTGTCAAGGGTAATGCTATGTATTTAATACAACTGTTATTGGAACGAGAGCCCTGTCTGTACTTTTTTTTTTTTTTCCCCTTGAGAAATGCTTCCAGTGACTTCAGAACAACATTTCATAGAACAGCTTAGGTTGGAAGGGAGATGATATAGTCCAGCCTCTAGTTTGGACAAGAAGGATAGCAAGTTTCTTCCCAAAGCTTTTGATGGGTTGGATATTTTTACAGACCTGGTCAGCGGATCAGCTTCTCTGTCTAGTGTCAGTATAAGCTCACTTGGAAAATGGCTGAAGAGGTGACATGAAACATGGGCAAAACTCAAACTGATTATGAAAACCATGGGTGTTAGAACTGTCATTGCAGAAATTATGGCCTTTTATGCTCGTGAGACCATCTAGAATACAAAGTTACAAAAGCATTTGTCTTTTACTCATAAGCAGCCAAAAATGCTTATCAGCATTCCGCAAAGAAACAGCTTCCTTGCAATTGAAGTGCTCTCCATGGCCCTCCATGACAAAAAAAACCCAAACCCCTGAGTTAAAGGACTGTATTTTGTAGTGAATTATGAGTTGTTCAAACTTCCTTTCTTAAGTTACTGCTCTGAAAAGGAAGGCTTATTACCTGAGACTAGTCACCCTTTTCTTTATAATACTATAGTTAAAGTTTCAGAGGAATCATCAGGACAGATCACTGCTGTGGTCTCTGAATGCATTATTATTTTAGGTGCTGAATCAGTTCAATTTGCAAAATCATTTCTTGCTGTGGAGGGCTTCCTTTGCCATTTTTGAATTCTTTGAGTGTTGAAATTAAGCATGGAAATGAATTATGCAATATGCAGGTCAAGATTCATGTGCCTTTTTCTTCCTGTAAACCTATGCTTGTACATTTACCACTGCATATGGAAAACCAGATTCAGCAATCTATGATATCCAGTGGTGGGTAGTGCTCTGAGACCACTAGTGGTACTGAGTCATGTGAGATTGACATATTGGTCAGTATGGTTCATAGAAAAGGCATTTCACAGCCTGTCATGTTCTAGACATGGAGCATCACAAAGGTGAGTGAGAAGAGATTTCACTGATTGCTTTAACCTCCCATCTGAAAGTGCTGTTTAGCTAGGAAATAAAACAGCATTTTCTACAATTCCCTGCAATCCCAAGTCAGTCAGCACCCCCTCAAATATCTGAAATAGGTTAGTGCTTTCTGGCTCAAGAGATTTCATTCTAGTCTCAAATTGTAGTGTAATCAACTGAGAGTAAGTTTTGTCTGATGGGACTCTGTGTTTTTCCTTATTTAGGAAAAGATAACCTGGATTAGTACCACTGCCTGGGTACATTGTAAACTGATATGTGTTCCTTGTGTGTTCACTAATACATGATCTTTACGAGTTCACTATGGATAGCTGGACTGTTGTTGCAAGCCATGACTCATAACAACAGGAGTAGAATAAAGCTCTTGTAAAAGATTAATTTCCAAGTGCTTCTGAAGGCCATAAAGGTTGATTATTTTTTTCTTACAGATATTGTGGATGCTTTATCGGATCCAAAGAAATTTTTGTCTATCACAGAAAAAAGGGCAGACCAAATGAGAGCTATGGGTATTGAAACTGTAAGTAGAACATAATGACAAACACAACCCATTGAAGTTCACGCTATGTGTTTTTTTTAAAGTAACATAGTCCTCCTCCATTTGATGCATGCTACCTTAGAATTTTTAATTTTCAAGTATTTCTCTTAGTCCTGCTCTTAAATACATTGGCTTGTTAGTTAACGTGTACTGAAATGCCATTCACTTAACTGACTTTTCACAGATCAAGATAACATATCCCTTAGAAACAGAAATTTTAAGAAACGAGGATTTTTAGTAGGTAGCCATTTAAATAAGTTACAAATACTTTACTGAGTATAGGTTGTTTGAAAGTATGTTGCAGTTTTATTATTTATTGTTTAAAGTAAGCAAATTCAGAAATTGCCCATACCCCAACTTCTATACTACAGGTAAACCCAACAATTAATTAGTTATGATGTGAATATTTCTTTCAGAGTGATATAGCCGATGTACCAAATGACACCTCAAAGAATGATAAAAAAGGAAAAGCCAATAATGCCAAAGCCAACGTAACTCCTCAGAGTAGCTCTGAACTTCGACCAAGTACCACCACAGGATCTGGAACTGACACTAAGAAAGGTAAGCAAAAGTCATGTGCCACATCCTCACTTCTGGAGTTATTCAGAAAGTCACAGAGAATTACTCTTTACTCAGTTTTAGTTTTGCTGTTCTACTAATTCTTGCCCTTTTAGAAGGTAACTTCTTTTGTCATCGAGTGTGGTCTTTCTTTAATTGCAAATTTTGTCTATTACCAAACTGGCTGTATAAAGCCAATACCACTTTATTTTACTAACTGACCTCTTTGTGTAGCGCTATACCTACTGCCAAGAGTAGTAACCTGCGTGACTCTGGGAATCGTTTGCTAATGATCTCCTGAAGGAACACCAGTAGGAATGATTATTTTCTGGTATACTCCACAGAAACTCTTCTGCTTTTATTTTCTCTCTCCACAAATCCCTTGGCAGACTTGCAGATTTAAGTAATTAAAGGTATTTAAAATTCATTGGATTCTGTAGAGATTTCCCAACAATTAGAAATGTTTTCAATGTGTGCTTTTACTCTGAGTAGTGATTATGGAAATGTCATGTTTATTGTAAAAAAGATATACATATTAAATGTGCTCATTTATAAGCAAATAAGTATTGTTTTTCCACACTATTCATTGTTCACTGCACAGAATCATCTTATATAGTCAAATGAGATTATTTGTCTCTCACATAACATCACAGGTAATGAAGATTAAGTGAGAAAACAAATTTGTACAGCTGAAAGAAATACAATAAATATTTCTGGTAATGTGCCACAAGAATTAGAATCTGATTCACTCCTTTCACCCACTTTGTCCCAGAGGGATCGATCGGAGGAGTGAAAAGGAGCACTGACTGCTCTCGTTCTTAAACTTAAGCAGACATGGCTGAATACACACACGTGAAGGTACCTCTTGAGAAACAAGTAGTCGTTTCTGTGGAGTCACTTTTGGCAATAAAACACGTTGTCTCTGGCACCTGAACTCTTTAAAAAAACCTCATTTTATGCAGTGAGATGTTTTCTTATTTCATGTATCATCACCAAGATACACAAGTATTAGTTTTATTGTTCATTAATTAAGCATGACATTTCCTGGGGTTGGTAACTAGTTCGTGGTTGCCATGGAGTCAGACCTGGTGAACAAAGTAAATGGTTTGCATTTAAAAATAAAATTCTGAGGACGTTTGTTTAGAACACAGCATGCCTGATGCAGCCTCTGTCACGTTCTTTTCTGCAAACATTTTTATCCATATTCTTTAAAAATAGAGTTGTTCATTTTTAGCTCCCATGTAAGGATCCTTATTTTGTTTTACTTACCTCTGTGATCTTTTCTACCACTGTTAGAATATGTAACCCACCTTGCTTTTAGAAATTACATATCCAGCAAGACAGGGTGTCTGGGAAAGGCTTTCAAATGCACAAGAACGTTGGGGTTTTTTTGTTCTCTGACGCTTGGGATTAGTTAAATGATTTGTGTGTTTGAAAACTTCAGCCTCTATCTGTGCCTAAATCTGTTCCAGTCTAATTTACTACTAGACTAATGTTAATAGCATTCAATTGAGAAGAATCTTATGCTTCTTAGAAAATAAAAAAAATATGTTCCCTAAGATTACTTACCTTCCCCCCACTTTTTTCTTTTCTTCTTTTTTTTTTTTTTTTTTTAATAGAATCTGAATATTTTCCAGTGAAATTCACCTTAAAGGGCAGAAAGTCCTTTTCAAGGCAAAGGGAATCTTATAGTCCACAGGCGCTATTAAGAGCAGATAATTAAATATGTTTGCAGTGTATTTATGTACAGGCAAACATTTTTGTATAAAATCTCAGAGAAAGCCTACACGTTATAACTCTCATGGCACTGTATTGACATTTTTATTAATGATTACCCTGTAGCATGTTCTTAGTAGTTTGAAAACAAAAATTCATAATCCGTCACAAAATGTTTACTAAAGCATAAAAATGAAATGAGATTGGGTTTTGTTTGCATTGGAGTTAAGGTGATCAAAATATATTTTCATTCATCTCAACAGTATTGTTAGTTTTGTATGATGGATTTGCTTCTTGTATTGAATTTTCATTAGAATTTTCACTTCCTAGGATATTGTTTCCCCTCCATTTTCAACTCCTCTTTAGTCTTGAAGTGTTGCTTCTTTTCTCGTAGCCTGGTATTAACTAAAGTGCAAGTTTTCCCTCCATTACCATACAGACTGCAGGTTAATTTTAATTCCTATAGTTTTTGTGGTTTAAATTAAGGAAAAGTATACCTAGCCTCAGTTAATCCATTCTGTAGTCATGTGGAACCTTACCCAAGAAGCATTCCCACGGAAACGAGAGGTGCCAGAGCAATCTCCAGCTATGGACGGAAATTCTAAATTTTACGTGTTTCAAATCTAATATACATAAATGGTTTGCTGTGTTTTTAGAAAAGGAGCTTTTTTAATTCTCAGATTGCTGTGTTTTGACACTTCAGACCAGAACCGTAAGAGATTAAAATACTCATTGATTCATTTCTCCCTTCACAAGGCAGTTGATTGAGCAGTGCATTTGGAAAGGAAATTAACTGTATATCTTAACTATATCTTGATAAATAATTTTCTCATTAACCTGCGATTATTTTTTACATAGTGAAACACATTAATTAATTGCTAACTTAAATGTAGGCTTCTGTGGTAAAAAACAAATTTAAAAGTCTGAGATATCCTAGTATATATGACATTTTAGATAAACTGTATCAATACCTTCCTAGGTATAGACCTTATTCCTCAAGTGAAGATAGAAGATTTAAAGCAAATGAAGGTAAGTATGGACACAAGATTTCAAGATGTGTTCCTAATTATTTGTTTTAACTAGCCAGCATTTTATTTGGTTGAAGTCCCGATGACCACAGAAAAATTGATCCAGATTCTCTTTTTGTAGGCTTATATAAAGCATTTAAAGAAGCAGCAGAAAGAGCTGAATGCCTTAAAGAAGAAACATGCAAAGGTATGATTATAAAGAGCTCTCTGAGCAACATAGTCTAATTGAAGAAAGTTGCAGCACTCACTAGCACAGGCAATTGCTTGATTAAATTGTAAGTGAAAAACTAAGGAACAGTATCTGGACCACCAAGGCAGGCACATGTGTTTTAAATGTACTGAAATATGCTTTAGTGAGCAAATTTTCCCATTAGCAACCCTTTACGTATGTCTCGCTGAGTTTCAATGCACATTTGTTTGACCCATGTAAGCATCCAGAGCTCACCTTTTTCAGGTAATGGTTTTATCAAGCTCCCTCTTGCATGACCTATTGACAGGCAGCTTGGGATAAAAGGCAGCTATAATGTCAAAGACAGGCACTGGAGAAACTGCAATATCACCAAAGAGAACTGGAACGTGTAACTGAAAAACAAAATGCCCCATTCCTCCTCACTTTATGTATGTTAAACACTTCATAGGCAGCTTTTTTCTTGGTGCTGTTTGCAGTAATACATACGACATACATACAAATACACAACGTTAGAAAATCACAGCCAATTTTCTCCTGCCCTTTATCATTAGAAAACCATTACTCTTGTTGCAGAAAGCAGCATAACAAGCGAAGAAAGTGTCTTAAGTTCTGAATTTTGGCAATCCATACACAGCTATTCTGGGCTTTTGGGGCAGTTATTGCCTTGCCCTCTTTGATTACAGATTTAATTGCAGATCTGACATAATGTAGTTGCCTGAGCATTTTTAATATCAGACTTTGTGTTTATTTTCCGGACCGTTGTTCAGTGGTGTG
The DNA here is from genome assembly GCA_033439905.1 of Ceryle rudis. Taxonomy (NCBI): domain Eukaryota; kingdom Metazoa; phylum Chordata; class Aves; order Coraciiformes; family Cerylidae; genus Ceryle; species Ceryle rudis. Next base: position 32,463 of record JAAGNO010007605.1, on the reverse strand, counting down.
AGACTCTGTACAATAAAGTATGAAGGAATTACTTTCAATAATTGCTACTTCTGTGAGACTCTTAGTATTAAAAGTAGTAAAAGAAAACTAAATAGTTATATTTCAGTCTTTACTGACTCAGTGAAGGAGGGAAATGAATGATTTCTCCATTGTAGTGTTGTGCGCAAAGCTCATGCTCAAGAAAGTGTCGCCATCTACATTTCTGGGCACAGACAGTTTCTAGACCATAGGGTTGAATTTTATTTTTTTTTTAATTTATTTTTATTTTTTGTTAGGAAGCTTCTTTTTAAGCACTACTTTCTCATTCCTTGGACAATATAAAGCATTTTGCTATAGCAGCTTTTTGCAAATGGAAATGGTACCATGGTTACATAGAAAACAGCCATACTCAATCATCTATGTCCCTGATGTGTGTGAACCACAGTACTGTAAGGGTATCTTAGCCAAGACTGTGCTTGCTAATGGTAAAAGAATTGATCCATCTGTTAAGACCTGCGCTTGCTTTCTCTAATCAGAGGAAAAAATTGCCAGCCACAATCTGAAAATGCTCTGCACTCAGATGGGCTTACAGAATTAGCTCAAGCAGAGCTATTTTAGGTCTGAGCCAGCCTGTGCCTTACTGGTCTTAAGTACAGAGTACGAGTCTGTCCTAACAAGAAGGTGCCTGTCTCGAGCATGTCTTGCTGAAGGCTCCAACAGGGTAACTTCTTGAACTTGGAGAGTCTGAGCGGAAAAGTGTGGCCATATTTGCTGACAGGTGATCTTGGGGAAGTGCTTGGTTTTCTTATCACTTTTTAATGCATTTTATCACCTGAGATAAAAGTTGACCTTGGAAAATGTGTTTTGGATAATGAATGGATGCAAGTGTGGAAGAGCAGGTTGAGAGGAAGGGGCTCTGATCTGAGCAGTGTAGGAGCTAACCTGGTAGCCCTGGGCAGAGCTAGCTAAGGAAGACAACAACAGTAAGGGTCCCTTTTTGCTGACAGCATCCTCTTGGTGTAGAGAAGTATTATCAGCTCCACTGAAATGCTGACTGGCGGAGGTTGGTTGCTTTGGATGAAAACACATCAGTCTCTGTTTTGTCAGGGTGTGGTACTGTTACAGATACCACAATCCCAGAATTCATCTCTGGTGCATTCATATTGACATTGAATATATGTACTGTTTGAAGTAAAGCCTAGTATAAACAGAACATTAAAAAAATCTCAATTTTACAATGCCAAAACAACAGTATAAAATACTATGGGACTCCAGATTAATAAAGTTCTGCAAAACAAACTGTTGATTTGGAAATTATAGTTTCTTTATTTCCTCATTTTTGTACGCTGTAATGAGAACTTTCCAGACTACAGTTTTCAGTTGTACATAGGAGTATTTCTGTTGCTTTAGGGTGATGCCAGGCAAGAATAACAGTTTGCATGAGAGGAACTTAAATCTGTCTCAATAGACTGAATTGTGATTATCACCCTGAACCCTTACCCCTTAATGAAACTATACATGATTCTTTACTTTTTGCCATGGATAGTCTCGCTGTGATTTAAGTCCTTTTCTATCAGTTAGGTGGCCTCTTGGAACCAGGGCTGAACTGTGGCATCAGTTTGTAATATAATCATTAAATGTAATTTGTGAATATATTCATGTAAAAGATGTGTGTATTCAAACTGCAAATTCAATGGACTTGAGGAAATCACGAGAGACCTAGCTGAGAAGACTTTTATCTGCAAACATACTCTGAATCAGTCTAGAACACATGACACCTGAAACTTTGTTTGCATCTGAAAACAAAATGTCCTGAAGATGTTTAAAGATGCTACAGAACTACTCATATTTCTTAGAATCTTGACAGGACTTTGGGACACTAGCTGTGATGAATTTTCCTTTGAGCATAGACAGAAAAATCAAGCTCACATCAGCTGACCCATTTTAAATAAAGTACCAGGAGTTGAAGGTTGTATCATTCAAGGGACCTCTGTTAGGGAGTTGGCTACTAGTAGTACTCTTTGTGCCTTGCATGTGGAGGCTGTTAGTAGCCAGTCTTCCTCTTCCACCTCTGTTTATATTGTGCACAATTGAATTTTCCATGAACTGGATGAGGACCAAGAAAGGTCTCATGCTTTGCACTGTTTGCACTGTCTTTTATAGCAAGAATTGTATTGTTCTGCTCATCTAGAGGAGAGTGGGTAGTTAGAGAGATGCTCTTGGTCACTTGACCTGTGGCTGGCTGGTGCTGTCAAGCTTTTGTCATTCACTCTCCATATTTTTTCATACCTGGTTAGTTGGAGTAAATACTCCCTGTTGAAGCTGATGTGTTTTAATGTTGGAGTCTATTTGATTTTGTTTAAATCCTCCGCAGAACAGAAAATTCAGTTCCCCACTCTAAATACAAAATTTTGAAGCTGTGCATGTTCCCCAGGGAAGTGCTTGGCAGATATTGGAGTGCTTGGGTACAGCCCAGGGCTAGATTTTTAATAGCTACACAACATTTATATTAATGTTTTGATAAAAGTGAATATAAAATTCTTCAGTTAGTATTTTTAGAGGAAGAAACGGTGATAAGGCAAACACAGGTGTATAGAAAATAACAACAAAGAGCAGTAGAATAGCAAGGGTATAATAAATGCAAAGTGAGCTATAAAACAGAATAAAGTCCTGGAAGAGGCCATATTAATTAATGCAAGGCTTTTTGCCCCAATTAGGTAAAATGTGGAGCAATGTGTTATTAATAGAATAACAAATTAACAAACAGCAATTTTTGCTACTGTAATGTAAATTCAATATTTAGTGCTCTCTATGGCAGTTAGATATTTGCCTCACTATAAGCACAAGTTCAGTAATGAAGTCTACACGTAAGCACTGAGTGCGGTGTTGCTGGTGCAGTCTTGTAATGGAAAGTCACTGTCTGTTTGAGACAAAAGTGCATAACAGTGCACATGCATTAGTGATTCATCTTTTCACCACAGGAACACTTTTTTCCTCCCCTTCTATAGTAACCTTCTCTGCCACTTCACCAACATAAATCACGTAACTATAGATAGCAGTGACAGCAGGTTAGCACTGATGTGCACTACTACACAGATAGCGCTCTAAGTCCAGTTTATCAGCATGTGCTTTATTGTTTTGGGAGGGGAGGAAACAGGAGGCAGTGGTTATTTGCAGTCTGCATGTGCAGTTGAAAGTCATATTGCACAGCTTGCTATCACTTGCAAAGGAAGATGCTCTGCAACAATGTGGAATTTCTTAATGAAAAGATTGCTGCTATTATGAGGGGTCACAGGCCAGATCTTCAGAATGTCAGATGCTAATGATGTGATTTTTGGCTAATGTTTTGACTTGGAGCTATTTGATTTGCTGTGGCCAAGGGGCTAGAGCTGTATGAAGTATGAGATATGTAGAAGAGGGAACTGGGTTGACTTTTGTTCTATTCCGCATTCAGAAACTTTGAATGATATGATCTGAGGTTGTAAATCCAATTTTTTACATTGCACTTAAATAGATATTTATTCAAAAAGATTAATTTTTTTCCCATCATTCTTTTGTTTTAAAGTATAGCATATTTTTCAGGTCCACTACATTCATTTTTCAAACAAAGAAATGTTTTAGCACTTATGGTGGAATATCTGGAACCTTTAATACCAGATTGCTAAACCAGATTAAATTCCGTTGTCAAAGTTACCTGCTCGTACACTGACCTTTTTACACTGTAAGAAAACTAAACATTAAAAATCCAACAACCTAATTGTAAGGTCCTACTGTTTTCCAGGAGCACAGCACTATGCAGAAGTTGCACTGCACACAAATTGACAAAATAGTGGCACAATATGATAAAGAAAAGGTATCGTATGAGAAAATGTTAGAGAAGGCAATCAAGAAGAAAGGGTAAGATATTATTTTAAATTTATTTTTTTAGACTTAAAATAGATTTTATGCTTTTGTCATCTGGAATAAAACATTCATAAAAAGGTCATTCAGATGAATGAACTGCAGCTTGAACCGGAATCCTACATCAAAAAGAGTATGAGCTGCTTGAAGGCTCTAGGAATGGGCCACAGCTATTTTACTCACTTTGCCTTTCTCTAGTTTTCTACTATCAGAGTTTTTAAAGTAAAAGCAAAAGAGTGGTCTCAAGTTTTTATTTCTGTGGTCTGATCTGGTCTCACTGCATTCCCCAGGGAATGTCACTGTTGTGTTCAGTGAGAGCAGACTAAGGTCCTCAGGAGCTCTAATGACTAGAAAGTAGCAATGATTTGATTTGGGGGAAAAAAATGGCTTCTAAATATTTTAGAATAATAGCATTTTACTGGGATGTTGAGCTGAAGTTCATTGTTTTGTTTTCTTTTTTACAAAAAAAAAATGTTCAGATCCTCAGCTGGGATAAACCAGTATTACTCCTTTGACTTGAGTGAAGCTGGTTTGGTTTTGCACTAGCTGATGGCCTGGGACATGATCTGTGTGAATCTACTGACTGTCTCAGAAAAGTTCCTGGAAGATACTGGTGACTCCAAGAAAATGTCCATCTTACACTCCCATTTAGAATTGAGTAGCAGGACCTGCTGTTGCCTTGCTGCTGTCGTGTAATCTGGCAGCAGCATTTCCTCTCCACTTTTCACCCTGTGACTGGCATTTCATTGAGACAGTGATTTGTACTATAATCCTGTGACCTCAAGCAGGAATTGCTTTATTTAGCTCTATATCAAGTTAGGCCAATAGTTAGCTTTAAATTCATATTGTTGTCATCTGGCAGCAGCAACTGGCAACGAACACGTTCACTGAATACTGAACATAGATGCCTTTTTGGCATTCGATTATTCCACAAATACTTCTTGTTTTATAAAGTATTTGGAATGGCAATGGGTTTGGAGTGTGAATGTTATAAACTTGCAACAGAACAGAAATAGAACTGTCAGAAGTAAACAAGGTAAGAATTCTCCTCACTAAATTATTAAAAGCTCACAAACTCTTTAAAAAGCCCATGTTGGGTTTTTTTTTTTTGTCCAGGAAAGGAGAAATATAAGCACCCAAATACTTCTAATCCAAGTAGTTGCTTCCATAAAATTACTACTACTCCAGAGATGGAACAACTACAGGACTAATTAATTTAATGTGTCTTTGATTGGATTTCCATTGAATATAACATAGCAGAAGGTTATTGATACAGCTGGATTTATAATTAAGGTCAGGGTGTTTACAACAGTGTCACTGAACTAAGCCCTGGACATTGCACCATAATTACTGGGGGGGGACATAGACATAGACAGTGGGATCGAGTGCACCAGCAGCAAGTGTGCAGGTGACACCAAGCTGAGTGGTGCTGTCGATACACCAGAGGGATGGGATGCCATCCAGAAGGACCTGGACAAGCTGGAGAGGTGGGCCCAGGTGAACCTCATGAGGTTCAACAAGAGCAAGTGCAGGGTCCTGCACC
>JAAGNO010007605.1:0-26941 GCA_033439905.1 Ceryle rudis | reverse complement strand
GGATGTCCCTGCTCTCAGCAGGGGGGTTGGGCTAGATGACCTCTAGAGGTCCCTTCCAACCCAGACATTTCTATGATTGTAAGAAGGTTTCCCTGTACTCTGGTATTGCAGAACCCAATAGAAGAAGAGCCATGACGTAGCATTCCTGTTGGCCTGAGAAGAAGCCAGTGTCTCTGGTCTAAGCAAAAGAGCAAATGAAGCTATGTCAGAAAGTTAAAGGTGGTAGTGGCTGTCTCTCTGCAGTCAGTGGTAGAAAGTACTGGATAACAATGCTTTCCAGAGTAACCCCAAATGGGACAAGTGTAAAACTAGTTGATAAGTTGATTCCCAGTTTCAGATCCCTTCACTGACTATTTGTAGTGTCTTTTCTTAATTTTATAACACTTCTGTCATGGATGCCAAAGCCTTTATGATAGTTTTAAATTATCATTAAAAGTTTAAGTAAATAAATAAACAAATGAAACTTGAAATGAGTACTCCAGAAGCAGATCCAGTACACAGCCAAACACTGTTCCTTGCCATGACACCATGCTTTCCATGGACTCCAGAGCTTCAGACATCTGATGTCTCTTCACTGTTACAATAACTATTGGTATCTAATTAACAGCCAAATCAAATCCAGCACAGACTGTCTGTGAGAACAAGTTGGTTGAGACTTAAGACTTTATTGGACTGTGAAATGATCTGATGAATAAGAGGTCCTGGCTTCAGTGAGTTCAGGACCTGCTCCATTTCCTTGGCTATCATTTTGGGACTTCTACAAGCAACAAAAGTTGTAAAAGAACATGTAAAATGTGTTTTCAAGGCATTTCTATTTTAACTTGTCAAGTACTTCCTGGAAAAAAAAGGCTTTTTGATAGGTGTACAGAAGGCTTTCTCTTCTGATTTTGTTGTTCAGTTTTTTGTGGTCCATTTGTGCCACATGGTATGACAAATGTCAACTGCATATTGTTCAGCAAAGTAAAAATTTTTAATCACATGCTAATTCACTGACAGACAGACAGGATTTTGCTCCCTGTGCTATTTCTGTTGTACACTTCATGTGCTTACAAATGTTTACAGAGATGCCTATGCTTGTGTTCCCACTGAAATGGAGTTGAGGGCACATAAAGATCCTTCTGATTTATCGGGGCTGTCCAGAAATTCAAGTATATGTGTGTGCATGAGCCATGGACATAGGACATTGGGTTAGGCTGTCCCTGGGTATTTGTTCCCAACTGTGATTTGATGGTTTAACTACAGACCATGCCACTGCAGCCGGGGACAATTCACATTATATCCAGCCTGACTGGAAGTTGCCTTGAGATACAATGAAAGCTGTATTTCCAGAGAAGGAATCAGCTGGTGTTTGATGTCTGGGATTCTGAGAGTCTGGTGATTGAACTAATTAGACTAAACTGGGCTAAAATATGTTTGATTTGCCTAAGAAGGAGTCTCTGTCATAGTGTATGAAAGATCATGTATGAATTACAGCCAGACTCTGATCACAGCTACCCACATGCATAATCAAAGACACTTTCCATCAGGCTTGTTCTGGGTTTTTTCAGGCAGAGGTAACCGTGGTCAGAATCTGTCTCTATGTCTTTATGTTACTTCCAAAGTGTCAAATGAGTGTTAGAAATCTCTACAAAAATTTTCTTGCTACAACTAGAAAATAAGTGACTAGTCTTTCTGGCGGCCCTTGGGAACACTGGGCACATCACAGTACTATTTTCTTCTGTAAGGGCTTTCCTGGTACTGTTTGATAAAATCTTCTGCTAATTTCCATAAGTTTAGCACTACTTTGATATTAAAATAGGATTTAAACTTGTTAAGAGTTTCGTAATTCTCCTTTCCTAGAGCAAATATGGATTAATATTATTGCAGTCAAGCAGTAACCACTCTTAGGACCAGCTTCAGATGATAAAATGAATGTGGCTCCACCCACTCAGTGGAGTTACACCATTTTACATCAGTGGATGTTAAAATAGACTACTCTCAATACATTGTATTATTCCAGACAAAACAAACAAACAAAAAACCAACCAAACAGATTTCCAGTGTGTGAATTTGTATTCTGTTGTAAAAACCCTTCACTGCAAAAAGGGGGATAAGACGATTGGTAAAGATGGAGCTTGTTGGCTTTCAAGAATTTATTGTCTTTGGTGAGACAGTAATTGAAATTCCCATTGTAGCTGTAATGGAATAGTTTTTCTGTACATCCATCCCACCTAGTGCGCAGCCCAAATAAATGGACTTAGTGAAGGAATTCTGTGGGTGAGAGGTACAAGTCATACATCTCCTAACCCACAGGCGTGTCAGGATTGCTTCAGTGTGGGCTTTCTGCAGGCATTTTTCCAGCCTGTTCCTTACAGTCATGCACCCCTCCTGCACTAAACAAGCTTTACAAGTTGCATCCAACCCCATTAACTTGACCCAAACAAAATGGCTGTGCTGTATTCAGCTTATTGCAGGAGTGAGACCTGTCTTCAGGATTTGTTGCTTTCCAAGTCATAGAAGGTATCCAGTATCTCAGATTCATTCACGTGGGTTGGTGCTGTCAGCAAGGGCCCTTTCTCTGGAACACATTCACTTCTGTTTTCTCACAGAGCAGCACTTAACACTTTCAATAGGCATTCAAATTTAGTATGCTGAGGTTGCCCTGTGAAGTAGTTATTCAAATTATGACACTTACTCTGCCTCAAACTAAAGAAAAAAAAGAAAAAGTAACAAAATTTCCTTTTCAAACCAAGGTTAAAATCATGGCAAGGCAATGGATAGACCTGTAAATTTTCAGGTAGAAAATGGTTTCTTTTGGCAAGGTATTTTAAGCCTGGAAAAGGTACCAAGTACCATAAATGGAGATCCTTGACACATCCCAAGCAACAGATTAATCGCTGGGCCAATCTAGAATTATTTTTATAGTGCTTTAATTGAATGATCATTAATCCAACAATATTTTATAAGTTGTGAATAAATTGCCAGAAGAAATAATTTCATTCCAATACACTGCAGCACTTCAACTTTGATTAACATTTTAATTAGTAAGAGCTGACTTAATGTGAAGATGTTTAACTTGTGGCACACATTTGCAATTTTCCTTTTTTTAGAGGAAGTAATTGTCTTGAATTGAAGAAAGAAACGGAAATTAAAATTCAGACACTGACATCAGATCACAAGTCCAAGGTAAGCAAGCAGCCAATTTTAATACATACAATATCTGAAATAGAGATTTTGAGACCTAAGTGGTGGTTAATTTTCTTGGAAGCATATGAATGATTTTCAGCAATAATAACATGTTGAAAAGAATGAGAGTAATCGACTCTCTAAAAGTGTTTCTTAAAAAAATTTAAAAAGCGGCATCAATTTCCTGCCCTTTTGAAATTTTTGAAGGAAGTGGCATATTCATGGCTCATGAAGTGAAACTGGTCATTTAGATCAGTTCTGGCTAAACAAAGAGTATATGTTCTAGATGAAATTTGGATGCTAAATACTTTCCCAAAATATATACATAAAGAAGCGTCTTTTTCATTTTCCATCATTGTCACTATTGACAACACTTGTTAGTCTCTCTTAGGGAAGGAGTCCAAGTTGCTCTTGAGCCAAGTGCCTTTTTGTTTCTAATTTTTCTTTTTCTCCATTGCATAGTTGTATTGTTTTCTCCAAGATACTGGAGAATAAAAGTGCTCAGACTCAGTCTCAGTTCATTTGAAAAAGTTGTTCTCAGGCTGTCATTCATGGCTCACACTGAGTTGCTTAGAGCTGCTTCCTCTATACTTCTATACCACTGCTGTGCTCACTGACTTCATACATCCTGTGAAAGCTTTATCTACCACCTGTTGACATGCTTTCAAGTTTCTGAAAGATATCCAAACTGGAGGGTGGCAGGTACGCTACAAGGCACATCCATATACAAAATGATCTGGAGGGAGAAGGGTACAGGAGACTGACCACAGTACAGGAGAGTTACTGTAAAAGCTGAAACCTGTGAAAGGGATCAGACAAGCATAGAAAATACAAAAAAAAGGCAGCCATATCTTTAAGATAATAATAAGTTAATTTTCATCTTTTCCTAATTTTATTCCTTGGGTTTACCACCTCAAGTAGAGAAGATCTTTGTTTTCTAGCCAAGGTTTGTTTCTTGTTGCTGCCTGATCAGCCAAAGATGGAGAAAAAAAACAGGAATAAAGTTCTCTCATCTCCCTATCTCCTTCCCCTATGAAAAGTCCAGAACAATTTCCTTAAATAAAAGTAGATTTGTTGACAACTTTAAGGAAAAAAAAAAGGTTAATCCATTCTTTTCTTAGTGAAATAAACTCTGAGGAGCACTAGCTCCCTATCATCCAGACAAAAGCTCCAAAATTCATTTCAAGTTACGTAGTGTAGAAGATTCTTTGCTGTGTCCTCTGCATCTCACCTGGGTCATTCACAGTCTGGAGTTAAGAGGTGTGATTTGTATGTGAGGGACATCCAGTTGTTCATTAATCTTCCAAATCCAGTAAGTATGACTCATGTTTTCCCTTTCCACAAATGTATGCAGTTTCTGAGCTCTGTTCCTTCTAAAATTCTGCTTTCAAACAGGTTCCCTTTACTTTAATCCATACTTGGGGAAAAAAAAGATTGATTTTTGTCCACTCCCATGTCAGGTTTTAGGATGACATTTTCAAAGGGGACTTAAATGTAAGCTCCTGTGAAATGCCAATTCTCTGTGTGTTGGATAATTCCCAAATAACTCCTCTGCAAGTCATCTACCTCTGTGGTTTTCTCTAGGTCAGTGGTTTTCAGTGTCTTGCTCACTGTGATTCGATCAAAATCATCCAGGTTATATACCAATACTTTCTTTGTTTCAAGTGCTGTGCGTGTGCCTTTGAATTATTCCTGGAGATCACTCAAAGGTTTGCAAGCAACAGGTTGGAAAATAGCGCTCAAGACCATAGGGAAATTAAATTTTATCCTAAATGAAGGCAGGCGCAATTTAATTAGATTAAATTCTGAGATGCTGAATGTATTACACTGATATAGTGGGAGTTTGATTAACAGTTGTTTAGAATTTGTCAGCGTTTGGCCCACTGATTTTGATATCAGATTGCACTATGGCTCATATTTAATTACAGTTCATATCCTTCAGCACAGGTCTGTGTCACAATGCGCATGTAGACTTTTAGCACCTAGGAGACCTTTTCATCTACAAAAATATTCCTGTGATGAGGAAACATCCAGCCCAAGTTTGTCATGAAAATATATACATTAGATCTGAATGTCCCAGTGTGTACTTCACACACATTAGCAGGTGCAGATTACTACCTTGCATTAGAAAAATAGGTCCCAATATCAAGCAGGCAGGGGATGAAAAGAAAAACCAGGAAAGATTAATTCAAATATTATTCCTGCTTGAACTGAGCAACTAGACAAACATCTTGTATATATGCTGCGCAGAAGAAAGTTCCTTATCAAGATTTTAATTAGTCTCTTAGGCCCAGGGTAGGAACAGATGAAAGGACAGGATTGCAAACACAGCCTGTAGAACAGGAAAAAGAAAAGTTAGCTCATGGTTATTTTTCTTATCGTTTTGGGTAAGGAACACTACCTTAATAGTGGAAAGTAGGACATGAACACAGTCCAGTGCAAATGAAATAGTCATTTTAACTATGATGCTAATAAAATGGAAGAAAGCAGGGATGTACACTGAATTTTCTACTTCTGAACTTTGAAGTATATCACAGATCGGCAGCAAAATTGGATTTCAGATGATTTAACCATCGCAAGTTCTAAGGTCATCTGAATCTGAGTCAAATTGGGTATTTCAGGTCTTGTAACTGGTGTTTTGCAAATGCATTACATCCCTTTCATCAGGTTATATCTTGCTTTACCTGAAATGAGGCTTGCAGGATATTTAAGAAAAGAAATCTTTCCTTTTTCTCCCACCCCTGGAGAACAGCTTTTTTTTTTTTTTTTATGATTACCTGTATCTGCTTCTTAGAGTGCATGCTGATTTTGAAATTAGTAACACATTACTGGCACATCTGTCCATGAACACAGGCAGGTTTTTTATGATTCTTACTCCCTGTCTTCTCAGGTTAAATTGTTAAAGTATTGCCATGTTTAAGCCCCAGAGAGTCACAGAATTGTCATGGTTGGAAAAGACCTCTAAGATCACCGTGTCCAACCGTGAACAAAACAATAAAAATAAAATTAAAAACAAACAAACGGGGAAAAAACCAAACACCTCAGCACTACCTCACCAACCCACTAGAGTTGAAATGTCTCGTCTACATGTTTTTTGAATACCTCCAGGGATGGCGATTCTGTCACCTCCTTGGGCAGCCTGTTTCAGAGCCTGGCTACTCTTTCAGTACAGAAATTCTTCCTTTTATCTTAGCTAAACCTCCCCTGGTACAACTTCAGGCCATTTCCTCTAGTCCTGTTGTTATTTACAAGAGAGAAGAGGCCAACACCAGCCTCACTGCAGCCTCCATTCAGGTAGTTGCAGAGAGCAATAAGGTCTCCCTTCGGTCTCTTCTTCTGCAAACTAAACAATCCCAATTTCCTCACAGGACTTGTTCTCCAGAACCTTCAGCAGCTTGGCTGCCCTTCTGTGAACTCACTTCAGCAACTCAACATCTTTCTTGTGGTGAGGGGCCCAGAACTGAACGCAGTAGTTGAGGTGTGGCCTCACCAGTGCCAAGTACAGGGAATCACTTCCCTAGTCAGTCCTGCTGGCCACACTATTTCTGATACAGGCCAGGGTGTCATTGGCCTTCTTGGCCACTTGCACGCACTGCTGGCCAGGTGTTGACCCTCACCCTGAGGTCTTTTTCTGCTGGGCAGCTTTCCAGCCACTCTTCCCCAAGCCTGTAGCGTTCATTGCCTGGGGTTCTTGTGACCAAAATGCAGGATTTGGCACTTGGCCTTGTTAAACCTCATACAGCTGGCCTCAGCCCATCGATCCAACCTGTCCAGATCCCTCTGCAGAGCCTTCCTATTCTCAAGCAGATCAACACTCCCACCCAACTTGGTGTCATCTGCAAACTTGGTGAGGAAGCACTCAATCCCCTCATCTAGATCATTGGTAAAGAACAAGACCGGCCCCAAAACTGAGACCTGGGTGACTAGCCACCAACTGGATTTGACTCTTATTTGCTACAACTCTCTGGCCAAACATTTTTTAACGCAGCAGAGAGTGCACCTGTCTATGCCTCGAGCTGACAGCTTCTCTAGGAGAATGCTGTGGAAGACGGTGTCAAAGGCTTTGCAAAAGTCCAGGTAGACAACGTCTGCAGCCTTTCCCTCATCCACTAGGCGGGTCACCTTGTTATAGAACATCTTGCAGTTTTCTTCTTTGGGAGTTGGAATCAACGATGGGTTCCTTCCAACTCGAGATAGTCTGTGATTCTTTGATATCAGCGTACCTGAGATACAGGATCCCTGCCTTTTTGTTCCTCTGTGATGTATTAACCATTTAAAACCAGTGATCACGTTATTCGTTTGCAACAGGCCCTTGAGTCTTCCTTTTTCTGCATTTGTTTGGGCTTTGTAGGATCATAGAATGGTAGGGGTTGGAAGGGACCTCTGGAGATCCTTGAGTTGTAAATGCTCTTTGCAGTGCAGTCACAAAATACGTGCTTTCACCATGACTTCCATTGTTTATACATTTATTTGTTTCACTGTTTTGTTAATTCACAATTCTTTTTATTATGTAAAGATTGGTTTGCATTTTCTCTACAGCATGAGGCTTTAAATAAAACTCTGGTTGCTGGAATGCCTGCCTATCCTTTTAGGGCAATGTAAAATGCTCTTATTGTGACTAGGAATTAGATCTCATATGGTTCCCCTTACAATCTTACTGATGTTTGAAAGGGACAGAGCCCAGTCAGAGCATTCTTTGCAGGAAGTCCATTTGAGTCACGCATCTGTGTAAGGAACCACGTGTTGGCTCCTGTGCAAAGATGTGTGGTACACAGGTATGATTTACTGCTGATAGCCTGCTTCCTGGGTCATGTAACAGGACTTGTCTTTTTTAAATACTAGTACTTTCTAACATTGTGGCCATATAATTTTTTGGAGAGTCTGGTCCTTCTTCTGCTGTGGTCCCAATTACTCCCAGTTAGTCAGGACTTTGGGTCTACTTGTTCCTTTTTTCTACAGATAGTGGATGGAGCTGACTTCATCTGAAAACTCTGCAATAGCAATAAATAAATAAGGAATGGGCTTTCCCAAGACCTTCAGTCATGACTTATTTCTAGCTCACTTGAAGTCCACTCCAGGTCTCCCTGGAGGTTGATAAGCCAAATGAGGTAACTATTGAGAGGAGATTCATGGAACACAAGTGAAGTGTCTAGTTGCTTGAGGCTCTGGAGATAGGAAAGAAAAGGCATCTCCAAACAGTGTTTAGGTGTGATAAATCCTGCTTTGAAACTGCCCACCTTTTTGCATCAGCAATACAAGGAGCTTGGACTAAACTTGATACTAACTTAAATCTCTTGGGTGGATGGCAGAGGTGAACGGGAGTATTTTCCCCACAACCTTTCAAAAAATTAATCTGAAAAATTAGTCTCTCTTCCTTACCAGTATTCAAGCATTTATTTTGACCTATTTTAAAACTGAATCCTCATGGGTTTTTTTTTGCTCTGAAGGCCATACTGCCTCATAAACATCTTATTGAAGATACTGCTCCCACTAACTGCTCCACATACTTCATTCAGCGTATGTATCATTTCATAGCTGACAAACTCTGGCCTAGTGGCACACTTACCCCCACGCACAAAAATAATCATGCCTCTTGTTGCTGGAGTTACACTTGTTCTTACACACCCTGATGAATTAGCCCTATATTAGTTGTATCAATCTCCTGCCTCAAAATGCTTTTCTTGTTTTCTGACAACGGCAGAAAATTCCAGGTAGCTCTCTGTCAGCTGCTTCTGCCTCCAATCCTACCTGGTTTGATATGGGACTGCTCTAACTATATTTAACTACAGTTAAATGCAAGTATGCCTTCCAGGTAGTGGTAGTCACCCTGGTCTCTTAAAAAAAAAAAAAAAATCACTATTTATTTTCATTAGGAGTCCAGTTTATTACACAACATGAGCTTTGTATAGGAGGGCCTGTCTCCAGGGCAGGATGGAACTAGGGGCTGTTAAGGTTCCCTCTTCTTTCACCATCCTCAGTGTGTGCAGGAGAGTCTGTTCTGCAGTATGCAGGGCCCACATGCAGGTATCAGTCTCTTACCTTCTGAGCAATATGGTGGCAATTTTTGATTTGAAGAGCAAGGTTTAGCTTTCATAGAAGATGACCCAGATGCTGTTAGTTACCATAGTAGCAGTTGAAATTACTACCTGAAAATAGGTTTATTGTGAGGCATATTTTGTATACCGTTGTCTCTTGGGAATGTTCTGAAACTTTAATCTCATTATTCTTGTTAGTGCTGTGAGATAAACAAGAGAAGAATACTTGTCAGATTCCCTGCTGACTTAATGGATATAAAACAAAGATATGTAGCTCATCTGCCGATGCAGATTGTATTAAATACAGCATTTCTTTGTAAACTGTCTGTGTTTGTAAAACTGTCTCCACAAAATCAAAGACTGTATTTAATCCCTCAGAGAAATCCTGCTTGTTAGGGTTTTTCCATTGTTCATTTCAATACTTAGAGTTTATTTTTTTTTCTCGGCAACCAAAAATGTGAAACACTTTTTTTATGAACTCGGTGATAGAGAAGTTTTTAAAATAACAGTAGTACAGTCAGGAGCATAAATGAAACCAATTTATTCAGGGTACTTTAGATATTGAAGTCCTAATAGTAGGGGTCTGTTGACGTCTTTTTTTATAACATGCAGTAGTGTCCTCAGTGCCTTTGTTACTCTGTGAACCAATTTCATTTGTATAACTTCGTTTTTCACAATTAGCTGCATTGTTTATAATCTTTTTTATGTTTGTCTTTACATCGTCTTCAGCAGCAATCATAGTTGATTTCCTAGCCTATCTGAGAACCTCTAGCAAAGTTGCTGTTACTTCTTTACAGGTCAAAGAGATTGTGGCACAGCACACTAAAGAGTGGTCTGAGATGATCAATACACACAGTGCCGAAGAGCAAGAAATCCGTGATTTACACTTGAACCAACAGTGTGAACTACTTAAGAAACTCCTAATTAATGCTCATGAACAACAAACCCAGCAGCTAAAATTTTCACATGACAGGTGAGCAGGGCAGTGCTACCTTATAACAAGGCCCTGGTTTATGTCTGCTTTGTATCATGTTTTAGTTTCTTGTGTTGATGGCTCCTGTACTGCTGTCAAAGATACTAGGCTGATGCATGGTAGAAGTAAAAGTACTGATTGTACAAGGCTTAGAGAGGTGCAGAAGTTGGGCTGCTTAGCTGGTTTAGATTAGCTGAACTTCATTAAAGGCAGCAGATGTGATGAAGCGGTGGTAGTTTGCATCAACTGTGGGTATGTTTAGACACTGCTCAGGAACTTCAGTTCAGAGGCTGGAAACTGAAGAGTATCAAATGCAGAAATATCTTCTGGAGTTGCTAGCCGTTGCAGACGCTTGTGTTTGTAGTGTTGGTGATTATAACATCCACAAAAAGTACAATCATAAAAGCAATGAGTAGCAGGATAAGCTACATTAGGCTGATGTATTATCTTCATACAATAGCCTGTTGTAATCACTGGGAATACAGACGATATTGCATGACACTGCTGTCTTGGTTTTTGATAATTAAGCATCCTGCCCATTTGAAATTAAATAAAACTAAGTGATACATCATATCCACAGGTAAACATGGCAGTAAGTAGAGGAATCATTTTTAATGCTGTGATCTGTTATCAAAGCAGTCTAAAAGCATACGAATGTAAAAACGTATGTACATAAATATATATTCACAGACATATATATTCATATATAATTGTCTTTTGCATCTTTCACATAAAAAGCATGGGGAAAAAGGAATAAATAAATCTCATTTGAAGAAGGAATTGAAATGATTTTTTAAATTCCTGAGCGAAAAAACAGCTTATCTTTGCATCAGAGAGAACACATGCTGGGACCTGCAAGCTTTCCATCCAACAGAGAATTGCCCCAGCAAAAGGCTTTTATGTTAATCTCTGTGTTAACCCATCTATTCAAGCTGTCCTGCAATACATACTCAATCGAAAATGAAGTCCAAAAATTGTTAAATTATAATACAAATGCATCATTCAAGGTTAATAGCCAGAGGAAGATGCAGTCCTTGGTACTGTGTCTCTAAATCATACCTGGCTGCATCAGCACAGAGAAAACACATCACTTTTCTTTTTGAGACCTGTATTCTGTCCTATTTGAAATTCATTACAATGCTCAGAAAGTAATTTACTAATCTATAGCCTGTGAAAGTAAAGTTTTGTTTTCTTCTCCATACATTTTTCCTTATTCTCTTAACTTTGCCAAAGGCTGTCATTGCAGGCAGCTATTATATCTACACTAGGGCAAAATTTTAAGGGTTTTTTAAAAGCTTTTTTTTCTCAGAGCTTTTGTCTTTGGGTTTAGAATTTCTGTATCTCTATGTTGTTTATTTATATCCCTATATAATTTCTTGTAAACAGTTCTTATATTCTTAGTAATGGATCTTGCTCATTTATTGGAAATCATTTGTGTTCAGTCCATGTATTGTTCTATTTTCAGAGGTACTAAGAACCAGACCTGATCTATCTACATCCTGATAAATACTGAGAACTTTTTCTTCTCAGCTGTCCCAGAAGGAACAACGTTCAAAATTATTTCTGCTTTATTCTTTGCAATTTAGGGTGTTTCTGCTTATTTGGGAATTTGTGTGTAATCCCTAAATGTGCAAACTGGGGGCTTTCCTGTTTAAAATGAACTTAAGACGGTGACTAGTTCAGAAAAAATTGGAATGTGAAAGGTTGAAATGTGAATAATAATGCTCCCAAGAGACTTTACACTTAATCATTTGTAAACTTTTTTTTTATTTGATACATTTTGTATAGGATTGCGTATGCATGTACCTGTATAGACACATGTAATAGCCAAGAGACAACTGAGGTGACCACAGGAAAAAAATCTGAGCACAGCGTGGGAGGTGGACCATGCTCTCAGCATTCGGTTCTTGCCACCTCCCTCTCTGTGAGCTGAGGTTAGATAGTAAAGCAGAGGACACAGCTAGTAGGAAGATCGGTAATATAAAATGATGTAGTTCTCTGCTGTAGGGTAGATACCTTCTCTCCATGTGCAGTACAAAAAGCAATTACAGTTTTGTCCTTTGAGCTCATTTAAAAAAAAAAGGCAGAAGACAGCAAATACTAAAAATCAGGAGCTTACTGAACTCCAGGTTACTGTGCCCCCTGCCTCCCCAGCCTGGGTTAGCTGCACTGGCTTGGATGTGGTGAGTTTGCAGCATTTCAGAAACGAGGGATGCGAAGCTGCTATTCGCTAGTAGTATGTACTCCAGATGAAATAACATGAAAAAGAAAGATAAAGTATATTTGGTGTGGGGTTTTTAATAGAAGACATTTCTAGTCATTCAAACAATACCGATGACATAAAATAACACATTAATGCACTTGAATATCATGTAAATATATGTATAAATTCCAATGATAGACCTACATGCTTAAAGCTAAGTATCCCTTTAAAAGGCATGTTTATAAACATTTCAGTTGCAGTCTGTGTACGATACAGTAGGAACTCGGCAGTTAAATCTTGCAGTTCATGTGGCATGTTTTTCAGATTCCTTTTTTTCTTTACCATCCTGACGTACCTACTTCTTCCAGTTAACTCTGGCTACAGGCATCACCACCACTAGGGAGCAGGAGGGTGTTCTTTAATGGTGGTGGAGCGCTGCCAGCCGGGACAGCACCACCTGAACCTGAGACTCGATGGGAAGCCTCACATCAGATGCTTGAGTAGTGAACTGGCACTAAAACTTTGTTCCTGTCGTTGGCAAGCGCTGTTTTAGAAAGGAGTGGTCCCTGCAAGTGATGGGACCTTGACAAATCCCCTTGATGATTTTAAAAGGAAGATAAGATTTTTCATTTATTCTGTTAATAAAAGGTATTAACCTTTTATTTCTTGTTAGTGGTAAATACCCAACACACCCAGAAAGACCCAACAATAGTGCAATTCAGAGCTATAGTTTGCAGAATAAACAGTTGCATGTAGATGTGTTGGCATTTTCAGCCATACCCATGGCCAAAGTCTCATTTTGAACTCATCAGTAGTACTCTAATCCTCTTAACTTCTTTTTCACTCTAAAATTATATCTGATGCAAATAGGCTAAATCAATTTCAACACCTACACTTAACTTTTTACATGTCCTTGAGCACAGTTTAATTTTCTCAGTACTGCTCTTAAGATAGCATGCTAGAAAATTACTTCAAATTCAGTGTAGAAATTACAAGCTTTTATTTTGAGAAGGTACTGTTGCAATGAAACATGCTCTTGACACATTTTTTAGAAACAATCTAATTTTTGCTGTGCTCTTTTAAACCTGTATTCAGGAAATGTTTCACCTTATGAACTCTTAGAGGAAAAAAACACTGCATTTCTTTAATAAACATTTTAAACAATGGAAAGTGTAAATCTTGGAACAATGTTTCCTCATTCTACTTTATCATTAATGTCTTAGAGATGAAAGAAAGCTAAAAAAAAATTCAGTGACATTTCATTAAATTAAGCATTCTGTTCTGTGCCACACACTTTCTGTTCTGAGCATACAAAATACTTAGAATTTTGGGTTAATTAGTACTTAGCACTGTACTTAAGATTGTGTCCAGAAATACAGACTAAGGCACTACCTTAGATAACTTTTAGATGCTTATGCGCTACTGGGGCCTCTGTTATTTATTGTCTGATTTCTTATTATATAATTCCTGTTTAAATAAACAGTTTACATCAGGAGCTGCAACTGCTGGAGTGCTAAGCAGGAAGAGCTAGCCTTCAGAGACAGCCTCTTTGGAGCTTGGCTGGCTTACCCAGAGCGACAAAAAGGCTTCCACTCACTCACTGTTCATACACCATTTCTGAAAGTCAGCATCTATGCTGTTACGAATCATGAAAAAAGAATCACAATCTCTTTTTGACTTTAAAACAATAGGATAATTATTTACTCATTTTCTGTTTTTCTACTACACTGACTGAAACACTGAAGAGTTTTTCTGCCTCCTGAGTCAAACCATACCACTCAGGACATTACCCCTGGAAGGTGATTGCCACCTTCCTGTTAAAGCTGTCTCATTCCACACAAAAAACTACAAGGTTCACAGGGCCAGAAGGAGACACCAAGCACAAGTTTGACCGTGGTCTAAACCACAGGCCACTTTTCAGGCCCAAAGTGGGAGTCTTAAAAGGTCTCCTGTCAGCTTATGCCAGGACTAGCAAATCTTAGTACTGTTCATAGTGTAGTCACGTTCTGAGTGCAGGATTTGTAAATTTTTTAGGCAGTTTTTAAGAGACAAATTACCTTTTCTAAATATAGCTCATACTCGGACAATTCTTGCATACTAGGAGAAAAAAAAGAGTATTTTATACCTTCTATAACATTCAAAGTGTAAAAATGCTTAAAATTGATCTCTCAGATTATATTCTTTGGAACAATTAGAGCTTTCTGAATGCTTGCTCAAATTCTGTAAAGACTACCCAAAGAAAGGCAATTTTCCTATGATTTTTTTTTTTTTCCACCTCATCCTTAATGTTTCAAGGACAAAATTAACCACGGTGTGGAGTAATAGCAGGAAACCAACGTCCACAGCAGTGTCATCTTAGGCATTAACAACTTTGTTTGGTTTTGCCTAGGGAAAGCAAGGAAATGCGGGCTAACCAGGCAAAAATATCTATGGAGAACAGCAAAGCCATAAGCCAAGACAAATCTATCAAAAACAAAGCTGAAAGAGAGAGGTAAGTGTCAGGTCTCCCTTCCTGAGAAGGGAAGAATGCTGTCAAAAGCTGACAGGGGAACTCATGGATTAATTCTGTTAAAACCATGCTTTTATGGAAATAAGGTCTAATGATTGTGCTGAATATATATTTTTAGATGACCATTTTAGGGAAAATACTGCTTTCCTTATCCTTTTCATAAGCGTAATGATCACGGAAATAAAAAGGTTCTTCATCAGCTGTGACTGGTGTAGGTCTAATCAGAGTTATGCTGAAACACATCTGTAAGAGTTTCAAGGATTGTACTTAAAATGCATTATACTCCTTTGCTGTTGCTTTTTAAATGAAATGAGGGCTATACGGAAAAGGGAGTTTGAAGTTTGGTTCTGGTTGGAGTTAGGGTAACTGGAGTGGCTACATCACTAAAAATACAGGAGGGTGGTACCAGTGAAAGGTTTTCTGCCTCATCTACTGCTAACACAGAGGAGAGGTGTAACAGAAGGAGTGCTGAAAGTGATGGTAATCAGTGGAGAGGGTGATAGTAGATAGGAGTGAAGAAGCAGAATATGTACTCCACCGTAGCACACATGTTGCTTCTTCACTCCTTGAACTGAACTGCAGCTCACTCCCTCTTTATGTGCTGACATTGGAGACCTGGCCAGCATCCAGGCTTGGCAAACCAGGAGCTCTGCTGCACTTGCAAAAGTGGGTTATTCACAGCACGTTTGGGGATGACAGCCTTAATTGACTTAAGAGACTAGAGAGACACTTGCCAGTAACAGCTAGAGGACTGATCTGTATTATAGCTATTTTAAGCTTTTTCTATTTATCCTAAAAGTTTCCAAATAAATAGATAAAAGCAGAGCGTACTTGATGATGTCTCATAAGCCTTCAGGGTTTTCCATTCACTTTGGGCTTGCCATCTGGTTCATTCTTTCCTCTTTTACATTCCTTCCTTGGCACTGGGCTATTTTGGTCAAAAGGCTTGAATTTCTTCCCACTGAACTTGAGTGTCTTGAATTTTACATGCTCCTTGCTTATCAGGAAGACAAGTTGTCAGAGCCCTTGGTAACTGTATACTTAGCTAATGTAAGACCTCCCCTAATGACTCTCAGATAAATCTGTTCCCAGATTTGAAAGCAGGCTGCATGCAGATCTGATTTTCAGGCTCTGTGATTAGTCTGATTCAGCTCTTTGAACTATTTTCGGTATATTTCATGATGGAAATCTTAGGAAGACACACTTTGCAATTAGGTATTTTATGTAAATATTAATTATATACTTATCTTTTTGCTTAAATAACATCTTTAAGAACCTTACAGCATTGGTAAGCTGTAACTTTACAGTTACATATGATCATCAGATGTGTTTTTCGTTATCACTGTTAAGAGATGCAGCACTTTTCCTATATAAAAACAGAGAGCAGAGTGCAGTCAAGGATACACAAATGAATTAAATGGTTTTTTAAGTTCTGTCCACCACTCTTGAGTGAAACAAAAAGCAAACTTCATTCACAACAGTCTTGGTCTTTTTTTTTCCTCTTCCCAAATCTTCAGTGATACTGTAATGCACTTGGAAACCTTTAAGTGTAAAGGTGCAATAGCCAAAGGAGTATGCAATTTGCCATTAGTCCACATGGTACAGATAATCATAAACCAGAATATATCTTATGAGTTTATGATTCTCTCTATTGTAGCTTTTGAGATGCCTTTTTTTTTTCCAATAAGTCTTCATGAACAACGTTTGCATTTTTTTAGGCGAGTCAGAGAACTGAACAGCAGCAACACAAAAAAGTTCCTGGAAGAGAGAAAAAGGGTAACTATAACCTTAGCAAAAGTCACTGGGCGCTATTTCTGGATGTTCATTTTTATTTCTCTGTGTTGAGAACCCATCTCTAGTAAACAAACGTGTTTGTCCTTGCTCGTTCCACATCCTTGTAGTGTAAAAGACCTAAAATCTATAAGAGGAAACTCTTTTAAATTAACAAAGATACTATTCATTGTCGTATATTTTCTATTTTTATGTAATTTATAATATATATTGTTATATTAGTGGCCCATCTTAAGATTGGGTGATACAATAGGCCTCTTGGGATGTTTTGTGCCATCTAAATGAGGCAAGACAGTGCATATAGGTGTACGTTTCAAGTAAAGTTTTATTTTGCTTGTTACATTGTTACATTTCTGCCCTTCCATTGTTTTCTCTTGCTTACAGCTGGCAATGAAGCAGTCAAAGGAAATGGATCAGTTGAAAAAAGTTCAACTTGAGCATTTAGAAGTCTTGGAGAAGCAGAATGAGCAGGTATCTTATTTTAAAGGATTAAAAGAAAAGCAAGTTAGTCAAAACAGTAACCAGAATCAGGCTGAGTAGATTGCTTCTGAATGTAAGTCATTACAGAACCTGGGAAAAATGGCCTTGTTCATGGTCACTAACCTACCCGAAGAGCTAAATTAAACAGGTGAGGTGATGTAAGTAATGTTACAGAACCAGATTTATTTCAGATAAGCATGTGAAAGCTAGACTGCTTAGCCAGAGTCTCTCCTTTCAACCACATTGGTATTGGCTAGATGTGACAGTCATAAAAGGCCCGGCATATCTATTATAATTACCCCCAAAAAGTACCTCGAGCAAATCTGTTTCCTTCATTTTGGAACTTATATTTCTAGTGTTGAGTGGAAAATAGAGTTGAAACAGAGCACCTCTGAACTCCAAGACAGTTAGTTTGGATTGAATTCTAGAGATGTATAGTAGCATGGGGAGTTTTATCTGTACTAGTACACCCTTTCCTAATTAAAATACCTTATTATTTTTTCCTAGTTTCTAATCAGTTTTTTAGTCTATATTTTTAATGGAAAAACTACTTGGCAAGGAGAAGAAAATTTTCATTTTATTTCTGGTAGAATCAACACTATGTTCTGAGCAGTTCCCTTGCTGAAAGGTTGAGCCAGCAGAGCTGTAATAATTGCGTGAACTTGCAGTACTGCCCTTACACAAATATAAGTTGCAAGGGGAATATACCCAGCAGTTTGGTGAGATGAGAGAGAGAGAAGAGGTGCACTTAATACCAATTGCTTTCAAGGGTTCTGTACTTCTTTGTTTATTAAATGTTAGGACTTGAACTCCCTGGCAGACTCTGCAGGATGAATTAAAGCTATCTTTAAGGTGCGGGGGGGATAGGGTGGAAGAGTACATGCAAATCAAATATTTGCACCGTCAGGAGAGAGCCCTACAGTCCCAAAAGCTGCAGCCTAGTTAACTTCTAGGGGGGTGACAGAATGTAGCATTGTAAGCAGCTGCTAGCACTGAGACCCAAACACCATGGCTCTGTCTTCTGATTGCTCCACCTCCTTTCTGGACAACAACCAAAATTTCCAGTCTGTTCCCTCACAGGGTTTCTGTAGATGCCATTTCTAACATGCAGCATGAATGGATCTGTCAGCCTGCTCCTGGCAATATCTGCACATAATCAAAAGGCAGGGGAGGCAGCGCCTGGGGGAGGCAACTGGGCTGTAGTGGATCTATAGCGTCACTGTAGAGAGCGTGACTGAAAACTCCTTGTCAGCTCTGCTAGTTAACAAAAAATGATGGACTTGATCCAGAGATAGGTGTTGTCACTGGTTTCTTTTCATTGGCTTCAGAGGGCTTTGGATCCATTTTTTTAAAACATGAGGACAAGAGGGAATGATTATAGTTGTGCTTTTAACGACAGTGTGATAAATACCTTTGATGTATAAGGGAGGGAGGTTTCTGGAAAATGTGTGAGTCACTAAAGGAGTCACTTCCTTCAGCAATTAGATGCTTCCCTCACTTGGGGTTACAGCTTCCACTGGTGAGAGATGGTAGCAGCCTACATGAGCTTGCTCATACTCCATTTCAGTGCAAAGATGAAGTCAGCTTAAATCATCAGTGATTAATTGGAGTAAGGCCATTCACGTGCTGGTTATTACTTTGGTGTGGGCATGTGGTGGCCTCCAGCACAGCGGTAGTCCTTAACAGCTTTTTAACTCACTCTAATTTGACCCATCAGAATATCTATTTTTCATACCTGATGTTTCGCCCGTTTCCTTTTAGCCCCAAAAGGACACCAGTGCAAAGCCCCAGCTGGGTCTGGTTTCATTGTTATACACATGGATGTGTGAAACCTAGCTGGATCAAAATAAAGGTGATATTTGTCTAATGAGAATTTCAAAACATGGGGTGTTTTTCCTGATCAAATGAGAAGAAATTTTTCATACAAATATACAGTGTAGAAAAGTAGAATTATATGTGAAAACAGCCTTCAATACAAACTGTTATGAATTTAAATTTGTTTTGTTTTATGTATGTTTTTCTTGCATTAATTTTTCAGTCTCACTTCAGTTTTCATTCATTTAATTTGCTTCTTGTTGTATTACTCAATTTTGACATTATTATTTTTGTACAAACAGCTTTTGAAATCCTGTCATGCAGTGTCTCAAACACAAGGTAGGATGGACGTATAATAAGCAAACTATTATTTCAGTGTGCTTTCCTTCTAAATTAATTAATTATTGGAGCCCTCCTTTTGATTGCAACCATTGGGAAGTACAATTGACATAGTGAACACAATGTTAATCTTGTTTGCACACAGATATTGGAGCCTGACACAATATTAACAGTATTTTGTGCTTTAGCATCTCAAATTCAGATGCATATGAACAGTGATGCGCAGTGGAAATATTTAGAGATTAACCTGTATTGTACATTAGCTGTCATTGCTGAAGGATACGCTTAAGAGTTCTAAACTGTGTTTGTGAAAACTGTCTCCTGATCTAAGAAAACTATTTTAATGTTAACATACATATGATTAACTGCTAGTGCTGATAGTCAACGGGTATCCACATATATTAGTATGGTAATAAAATAAGTAATTCCATGTTAAGAATAGCAAAATCTAAAATAGATGGCTAGAAATAGCTTTTTAGTGCCTAAAGAAGAGAGGCATCCAGTACTTTAAAAATCACTTCAAAATCCAACACATTACAAGGCATAGCAATTACACTTACCACGTGGCTGTGCTGCTGTGGCTTCCTAATAGTTGTTACACACAAGAAATCTCTATTAACCTCTGCCTTACCAAGGGAAATAGTTGCATTAGGCTTGAACATCCAGTTGTACGGTATTGCCTGATCTGAATTACTCTATTGAATTAATAGCATCTTGCACCACTGAGTCTGATGGCTCCCACTTCAACTTTTATTTATAGACGTATAATGAGGAGCAAAAGCACTCATTAGACTAGGAAAAAATATATATTTATTCTTCTTTTACTGTACTTCTTAGCCTGTCTTAGATCTCACTAGAGAGCAAACATCTTGAAAGCAGAGTCCATTAGCTGCCACTCCATGAATTCACTTCAACACTGCCTTCCAGAAGGCTCATCTTCAGGTGTTGTGTTCGTGTGTTCACATCAGAAGGTGCTGTCTGAACCAGCCTCAGACTACCAAAAAAGGGCATCCTGATCCTATGCTAATGTGTTGTTTGAAGCCAAGTTCTCTCTCGAATAATTCTGTACACTGTACATTGGCATGCGGAGTATTTATAGGACAGTATGTGCCAGTAGCTAAGTCACAAGCCTAAAACGTGAAATGGGCGAGTCACTAAGAAACGACGACAGGGATTTTTATCCGGAATTTCATTTCACACACAGGCAAAATCCAGCCAACATTTCAGAAGAGGTTGTACATACTGATTTATTTATTATGTTTCCATATTTTCATGTCAAAATTATTTCTTCATTACTTTCAAGCTTTTAACTCATTTAAATGGAGAGTGTTGATTAATTTTTAATCATATTTATGACAGTTGCTTTGCTATTATCATAATTACTTTTTTCCCCAAGATCATGATGATGATTATGAAAGTACAGGGCTAGATTTTTCAAGAAGGCACATATATCACATCTGCACAAATCCACATCTACCTTGCAAAAGGAGTAGCTGTGCATCTCATTATTATCGATCTGCATCTGCCCATTTTTGCATATGCAAATAGGTGTTTGTACAGCCAGAATAGGTGACTCCTTAAGTAGGAGCTTGTAGAGCAAAGTTCTAGGTCTAAACAAGATTTACAACTTTTGGGGGAACATAGTTCATGTAAATCAGGTCCAGTAACCATTCTTCCCTGTGTGAGGGATACGGAGTAATTACACCAAAGAAAATATTAGCTTGGTTTGTCTCTTCCAAAATGTCCTAATCCTTGGGAGCGTGATTGTAAAGATATATGGGTTAGCTTGCCCTCTGGGTCAATTTATTCAGGGTCCTTTGGTGTATGGATTTAAATAAGTCCCAGATTGAGAGCCCTCAGACAACATGAAGGGATGCCGAGTGCCAGTTCCTTTAAACTGCAGAGTTTCAAACCGAAGCACAACTACTTCTAATCTGTAACTGAGCCACAGGAGGAGTAAGCGTGTGTGTCTAAGAGGGAGTGAATTAAAAAAGCTCTAAGCAGGGGATTCCCAGGCCAGCTCCCATTTATATACAGTGCTTTAATTCTGTTTGCAAAGCCCAAGGCATGCAGAGTTTATAGCGAGACCTGGCATATGTTCACTGCTGTATTCTGAGCAATGCATTTGGATATGGTTTCAGGTGGATTCAGTATGAAAAAATAATTATTTAGAAAATCTTGCCTATTGCAAGGAAGATATTACACTAGGCACTAGGATTTTTTGTCATTTATTGTCTTTATGAAAGAAACAAGTCCAGATCATAGATGAACACTCTCTTTTCAGGCAGTAACACCTTGCAGTACTTGCACAGTAATAGTGAAGCTTACATTCCCAAAGATATTTCCTATCAGGAGAAACAGTTGAATCAGCATTTGTCTAGTTTTCTTGCCGAAAATTGGAGCTTCTGCATTTTACCATATACTTCAACCCCTGAGCCTGGGAATAGGATTGAAAATATTTCCCAAGAATCTGTAGACATAAGAATTACATCTGATTTTGAGAAGAGAATGATGCAGGGGGGGGGTGTGTGTGTGTGTGCGCTGTGTGTGTACATAATGTTATTACATATATCTTCACTGTGTTTTGCCTGTATTTCACCCAGACACTGTCATATAAAATATGTGCTTCACTTTGAACAAAAGGTCTAATGCAATGCTTCATATGGTTATTTTGGATTGCAGGCAAAGGAGATGCAGCAGATGGTGAAGCTGGAAGCAGAGATGGATCGCAGGCCAGCAACAGTGGTCTAAAGCCTCAACAAGCAAATTGAAGTTGGAGAACACAGCATCCTTAAAATGAGAGTAAAATTCAAAAATAACGTTGCTGAGGTTAAAAAATGGCTTTTTCCTTTGTTTTTGATATTTTTATTTTTTTTTTTTTTTGGGGGGGGTGGTGGTTTGGCTTTTTTTGGTTTTAATATATAAAGTATACCTACAGACCACCAAGTCTTAAGTGTTTTGATTATTTCTTTTTTAACACTGAGCACTGAATATCCTTTGTTGAATCTCCATAAGAATTTCCTTTGTTGAGAAAAACACTAATTGGCAGATGAAGACAGGTTTTTTTAAACCCAGTACTGTATTCCTTTCTGTATCTCAACAGGCAGCTTGCCTGCATCAGAATTACAAAATCAGAGCCTTGAAACACAACAGGTATTTTAAACATCATCTCAAATAGCCACAAAACTGTAGTCAAGTCACATTATTTACCATTTGTGTTCCAACGTGTGATATATTGTGTAGAAACTCCATGCTGCCAGATCCCAACAAGCAACAACTCATCAGATGCTTGACATCTGATGTCGTCGAGCCCACTGAACTGGATCTTCTGCTAAGTCACTGTAATAATCAGTACAGTAAGGAGCTGAATGTGAGCAATTTAAAATTATATTTCAAGGCATTTTTCAGGCAGCAGACAGTAGACAGTTAAAAGTTAACTGTGTATATTCAAAAGTACAGTATGTACAAAGTCATTGGCCAAATTCATCAGTGGTAACAGTAACTTGACAGGATATTTCTGCAGTCCAATGATGTCATTCGCAAGTGCTGTATCAACTCTATCATGTCTGAAAGAAGCCAGTATGCTGTAAAAATTACTGCCAGGGTTAGTGTGAGGGAAACACAGCGTATTTGTGCCAAAACTGATCAGTGCTCTAAGGAATTACGTATTAGGCACTTTAAGAAAAGTTTACATCCTACATTGCTTGTATAGAAATTGCATTTTGATGCTGTTGCTGCAGATCCCAGATACTACAGTTCATTGTAACTTAAAGATTGTTTAAATGGCTTTTGGCAAGAAGTTTGTAACTGTGAAAATGTAAAAAGTATTTATACACTTCAGAATCACAGCATTGTAGAAAATCACATACATGTTGCCACATGATAAAATTAGTAAACACAAATGCTGAGTGTGTTTGCATGTGATACAAATGCTAAGACTGTAATGGCTACTATATGACCACAGTCATTTTACTAGCTGGTAAATACTGAATAAATGTATGGCACAGAATATTGTTTGATTAATTACAAAGACTTTTAGCATAACAAGGTCTCTCTATATATGTGTGTATATTAATTACGTGGGCATTCTTGATATTTGTAGTAAAAGAAAAGTACATAATTAATTTAATTTTACACAGAAGTATTTATGCAGATTTTCAGAATTTCATATCAGGAATAACCTTTTTATGTCCATTACATATAAACCCAATTTGCTATTGTGTTAATTTGCATGTTTCCAACGCTTGCTGTAGTTATATTGCAAAATGGTGCATGTAAGCATTCTGCTTAGGGATTTGTCCATGCTGCCAATTCAAAGATGACTGCATGGAAAACGGGTAGTTTAGAACAAATCAGATTCCTGATTTCAATGTACTAAGCACCAATTACTTTGTTGTATATGCTTGTACAAACAAATTCTACATATTCCTATAAAAAAAAAAATAAATGAAGAGAGGAAATTATGTTATTGTCAGTCCTGAGATGAAACTTTCAACTTCTCTAATAAAAACCTTAAAAATTCAAAACCTTTAGATTTGACTGTAGTGAATTGTAGGGTGGTGGGTTTATTACTAACAAAGATTTAGTAAGCTGTATTTCCTGTAAAAATGTTCATAGTGTAAATATATTTATATCACAGTTTAAATAGTCAAAAGAGTCTTATTTCTTTTAAGTGACAGAAGAATTGGGCCGCATCAGTCCTCGCAGCACTGCAGAACTACCCAAGTACAGTGTAGCAGCACTACCTTGAAATGCAGCAACCTGAGTAGAGTGTAGCAGCAATACCTTGAGATGCAGCAATCCAAGTAACAGTGTAGGAGCACTACCTTCAGAATACAACCGAGACAGAGGTCAGTAAAGTCTTTAGGTGTTTAAGGCAGGATTTAAACTTGTGATGTCTATCCAGAATTCCCATTCTGATGCCTCTTCACTTATCCTGCATCTCCTGCTCCATATGATCCATAATGTTTTAAAGGCCAGTTGTGTACTGGGAGCAGCTCTCCATTCTCTCTAAGCTTGGCTTGCATGCCGGAGGGAGCTGGGAGCAGCAGTGTTTTCAGAGCCTGCTTGGACAGGAATCCAGCATCTCAAAAAGGCAGCGATTTTGATTTTGATTTTTAATTTAAAATGTCTTCTAAAACACAGCTGGAATTTTATACTGTTGCCTACTGCAGTGATTTCTAGCCAGTAAGGAGAAGCAGATGACAGAACAGATATGGAGGGGACTGGCTGGTGAAGCACTGAATGTTACTAGTGTTCTTAGGCTCACTTACAGCCTGGCTGGAAACCACTGCCCTACCTGTTAAAGAAAGAACTGGAAATGGAGGACTGGGGTACAGCTCACATCATTCTCTGAGAAAAATCAAAACTACCTGTCTCAGTTCCTTGGCAAGTATCCTATGCACCAGGGAATATGCTGGTTTGGGAAAGCTAGAAAATACTGTCCACACCCTCCTTTTGAGTCTGTGCTTGCTGCTCATCCAGGAATGAGACATTTACCAATTCAGAGAGAAAATGTTCTTCTGTGAAACCATGGAGCTGGGTAGGCTCAGCTTCCAGGCTCAGCTCCCAGAATGGTATTTCCTCCATCCGCAATTTAGCATAAAATGCAGATGGTAATTTGAAATTAAGTGATGAATTTTGTCAGCTAAGTATTTTGAAATACTGTTTAAGTAGTATTTGATTCCAAAATTATTTGAAGTTTGGCTGCTAATGTAATGAGGTGAGAATTTCCAGTGAGATGAAATAAGCTAATCAATTTGAACATTGATACTGAGCTAGAGCAGTTTAAAATGTCATTCCCTGCTAGGGTGATGGATTCCACTTTACTGAAATTTCATTGAGGGAAGTGGCTGATTCTCCCTCTCTGAATCTCTTCAGATAAATTCAACACAGCTGTGATGGGGGGCGATGTCATGGTACCCTCACCTCAGGACAGCCTGAGATTGTTTCGCTCACAGTAATTTGAGAGTTGGTCATTAACTTGACTGTTTCCAGGTGGGGATCTCTTTAACCCCCCATCCCACTTAAGTCCAAACTTCACCCAGAATACTCCTCAGGTGCTGATTTCCTTGCAGACTCAGTTGCAGGAGGGCTGCCTGTGATACTGGCTGCCAGTGGCAGGTGCATCCGAGTTGCTTGGCCAGAAAAACCCCCATCCCAGATTTGCACCAGCAGTGGTCCCAGCACTACAGCCCTGCTGTCACCGCACTGCTTGCTCCGGACAAGGAGGCTGGTAAGAGTTATTGCTGTCTGGTAGTTGGAGGGTAATGGGGGGATTCAGGCTTTGGCAATACAGAGGCAGTATCCACAGCTTGGGGTAAGGGCAAGTTGCAGAGCTGCCTCCAGGTGACCCTATTTATGACCATAAATTGGCCCTGATCACAGCATTTCAGGTCAGGTAATGCTGCCACTAACTCCCTCAGGTGAGACCTTTCTGTTCTGTCCATGTTTTGGGGCTTTCTTGGAGTTAAGTCTTAGGCTTTTCCTGTGTTTGCCATGGAGAGTGGGATAAACACAGCCCTAAAGGCTGGGAATGAGGATTGTCACTGAAGCTGAAGGCTTTTTCCTCTGTGCGGCTGAAAGGAGAGCTCGGTTCTGTGCCGTGGGGCTCAGGTCTATGGATCAGGCTTGACCGTGTCTCTTAACACAGCTGCTCTCTCCCAGCTGCTCCCTGTGTTACCCTCCTACGCAGGCTGGATGCAGCTGCTCAGGATCATATTTGGGGTCTTAGAAACTACCTGGAAACCTCAAAAAAGAAGGAAATTCAATAGCAGGCTAGAGGAGGAAACAGAGGCTAATTAAACACTGAAGTCTTCAGTGAAAGACGTGAGGAAGCCAAGCGTAATAAGCACCAAAGAAATACAGTCCCTTGCAGTCAAAGAACCTCATATGGAAGATTTTATCTGCAGGTTAATCCTATATCAAGACTGATACAGGTCTGGCTTCATTTTGGGGGGCAGGAATGACTAGCATGAAACAAGACTGAGGAAATGGACCCAATATAATAATATTAGCACGTAGAGAAGGAATTTCAACAGAACAGTTAGAAAACCCAGGATTTCCTTCAGTATCTGCTTTTATTTTTAAAGAGCTATTTCCCAGCAAGAAAACTGTGCAAGTGTTCCCTGGCAGAGAAAGGGCAGCTGCCCACCATCAAAACTCACCTTGTAATACCTTGTTTCACAAAACCCTGGACCATTTCCTCCTCCTTTTGCTGAACTAGAAATACGAATTGCTAGTGAATCCATGTAACGCCATGCACTCCGAATAGCTGCCGTCCCTTTGGCTTTGTACAGAAAAAAAATTCAAAATCTCTGTGATAGTAGGCTCCTGTTCCCTGCTGCTTCTGAGACTGGTGTTGCTGTAAATTGTAAATGTTCGGATATACTCTTCGTACGGGGGAGAGGGTGGCAGCGTGTTAAAGGACTGTAAAAAGTCCCGATGAGAGGCGGGAAAAAAAAATATATTTTACTGTCGTATCGCCCAGAGATGGGGAAAGACGAAGCCGCGGGGTGCAAGTCGGGGCTCCGCGGGGGTCGGTGCCGCCCTGGGACCGGGCGGCGGTGGGTCGGGGTGTGCCCAACTCAGCCCCTTCTGACGCTGGCAGTGCCTGCTGCATGCCAGCAACT
>JAAGNO010007604.1:0-47517 GCA_033439905.1 Ceryle rudis | reverse complement strand
TTTTTCCAGCCTCTAATTCAGTGAAGAAAAAAAGAGGAAAATGCAGGTTTTGACTGATGAGCCCTGGCAAATCTCACTGTTGAGGTATGTTATCCAGCGTTCTCCACAGTCTCACTGACAGAGGTTACTGGCCCTCTCATGCAGCCTGCAAGGGAACTTGCACCTTCAGCCATGTGCTTCTAGGCAGATTTCAGTATTTTGTCATAAGCCAGTGAGTATGTACTAAAATACTAACAGGAGCAACTGGTTCATTTCTGCTGACTTGACTTTGCAGCAACCTCCAGAAAGAGGTCTGGGCTAGGCAGCCAGGCAGGACTAGTGTTACCTTGAACAACTAGCAGCAAGATTTGACAGAGCTCATCTGTCCTAGCTGCATGTGTCATGTGGCTTCTTTATGTCTTTCTCATGCACACCCACCTGTAGTGTTTGCTGCCACGAAGAAATAGAACAGAAAAAAAGGATAGAAGTGAAAAAACAAAGTTAAGCACATAGCAAAAGTTTCGGTTCCATTTACAGACCTGAAAAAATTTCAGGAAACCCATGTGGGCTAAGAGTTTTCATGTGTCCCTAGTTGTGGTCCCTGTTAGCCATTCAAAGTGTGTGTGGGGGGGTGTGTAAAAATTACGCAGTTTATCTCCACAGAGAGCAAAATTTGCCCTCCTCATGAAATTCTGTAAGGTGAGCAGGTGAGGTTAGCACAGCTGGCAGCCGGATGCATCACTTACACAGCCATCACACACAGTAAGGACAAATGCACCATATTATCTGCTATTGGATCATGAGATATAACCTGGAACCATTTCAAGCCATTTGCCTTTGTTGGTGTTTCTGTAGTTTCTCTGATTGTCAGTGAGACTCAGTCACTTGAATGTCCAGGTCATTTAAGAAACAGGAATTGGGGCCCTGCTTCTTCAGCTGCTTATGGAAGTGGTCAGCTTGAAACACTTCATTTGTCAGCACTGTAATTATTCAGTATCTGCTGAAGTATTTGTAATCCTGGTGTGAATGTACACGTTATTTGAATACATTTTTAAAGTGTGCCAAAATCATAGCTGAATACATTTCAAGAGCCTGGTCCAAAACTCAGTCATGTTTGGAGGGTTGAGTCAGGACCCAGTTGAATAATATTGTCTGGTTTTGCTAGATGCAAGAAATGTCATTTTGGAAAAATGATGAATATCGAATGAATAAATTTTGTACAAGTTTTCCATTTATGTGACATTAATATTTGTGACTTAAAAATCCACATTTGTTATAAAACATATAGAACAGCCTGGCAGTAAGTGAGACTGAATACAGATGTACCTGCTTATCTTGTGGCACAGCTCTTAGGCTGAGGTAGTTAAAATTAGATGCCAGAGTTCCTCTATAGAAAAATCACACATATGATAAAGCAAAGTAACCCACTTGATGTTAATGATGATGACGGACTAACAGCAAAGTGTATTATATGACAGACTCTTTAGAAAAGTGGTTATATAACTCTTGTGCAATTTTCCTTCTTGCCTAGCCCATTTGTTGAATCATCTGTTTAATAACTAACCCGCAGTTAGGCCAGGATCAAATGCACACTGCCATAAATAAGGTTAAACAATGTAGCCACAAATTTATAACCTCTCTGAGGCAACATCTTCCTTTTTTACCCCTATGTTTTCCTGGTGCAGTGTGAGTTTTATGACCGTGCTCAGTACCATGAGCCCAACTTTGATACTTCCAAAAAACAACAGAAATTTGTGACATCCAGATTGTGAGGTGATATAACAGTTAAAGATAGTAAAAATCTTCAGATTACAATTGTTAATATATATTTTGGGTTTTTCCCCCAGAATTTGCGTGAGGGGAAATGTTTGTTACCTTAGAAATATTAGGATTTTTGTTGACTAACTGGCAAGATGGTTGCCATAAATTGGCGATGGTACCTAGTGACAAGAGAAAACAAAAATAAAACCCAGTAATTGAATTCAGGTCATTAAGTGGTTTAAGGGAATAATAAGAGTAAATGACTGGGATTCCTTACCAGTTTCAACAGTAAAGTCAAGTCAGAAATTAAGAGAAATTAAACTTTCACCCTTGGCCTCTGAAAATTCCCTTTCTGGTTACAAAGCACTGGTGTTCCTTTTGTTGGTGTCACTTAATGTTGAAAAGGTAAAGTATCAGCCTATGTATATGGCATAGTTGTAATGCATCTGTATGTTACCAGAAGGTGACAAATAGTAGGTAACTGAAATGAGAGCTGGCAGATGACCAGGTTTTCCCACTGTTTCCACTCTGCATGGCTACTCTTAGCACATCTGCAATATGTTATCTAGAAGAAGACAAAACAGATTTGTCCTAAAGTATTGCAAAGGAACAAAACAAAATAGACAGTTTTAAGTACCAGGAAAACAACCGGTTTTAATGTTTAATGCACCATATTTTATATAGTCCTGTTATAACTATTTACTTGACCTTTCTTCCCTCTGGGTCATCATGTAATATTAAAAGCTTTTCACAAGATGCATGCAGTACTGGCTGTATCTGCCCACTGTTTACATAAATAGTGTGCCTGGGAATAATAAACTACAAGCTTTCTTTAAAAGCTTCATAAATAGATATACAGCTGAAGGAAGAGTTACTATCAAGCAGCTCTTAACACCCTTACAGAAGCTGTGCTTTGCTTGCAGGTTGAGTTGCGGTGCTGAATGGAACCTTTAGCAAAACTCGTGCAGTATCATCTCCACACACTCTTGCAGGTTGTTGTTTCTCAGATGTGCTCAGCTACTGGATGAGGGAAAAGCTGTGGATGTTGTCTAACTGGACGTCAGTAAGGCCTTGGACACTGTCTCCTGCAGCATTCTGCTGGAGAAGTTGGCAGCTCATGGCTTGGACAGGTGGACTCTTTGCTGGTTTAGAAACTGTCTGCATGGCCAGGCCCAGAGGGTTGTGGTGAATGGAGCTAAATCAAATTGGTGATTGGTCACTGGTGGTGTTCCCCAGGGCTCAGTTTTGGGGCCCCTCTTGTTTAATGTCTTTATTGATGATCTGGATGAGGGGATCGAGTGCACCCTCAGCAAGTTTGCAGATGACACCAAATTGAGCAGGAGTGTGGATCTGCTTGAAGGTAGGAAGGCTCTGCAGAGAGATCCAAACAGGTTGGATTGGTGGTCCGAGGTCAGTTGTTTGAGGTTTAACAAGGCCAAGTGCCGGGTCTGGCACTTGGGTCACAACAACCCCGGGCATCGCTACAGGCTGGAAAGTTGCCTGGCAGAATAGGGTCTGGGGGTGCTGCTGGACAGATGGCTGAACATGAGCCAGCAGTGTGCCCAGGTGGCCAAGGCCAATGGCATCCTGGCCTGGATCGGGAATAGTGGGGTCAGCAGGAGTAGGGAAATGATTGCACCCCTGTATTCGGCACTGGTGAGGCCACAGCTTGAGTACTGTGTCCAGTTTTGGGTGCCGCAGTGTAAAAAAGACATTTTGGTGCTGGAGCAAGTTCAGAGAAGGGCAATGAAGCTGTTAAAGTGTCTGGAGAAAACATCATAGGAGGAGCACCTCGGGGACCTAGGATTGTTTAGTGTAGAGAAAAGGTGGCTGAGAGGAGACTTTATCACTCTCTACAACTACTTCAAGGGAGGTTGTAGGGAGGTGGGTGTTGGTCTCTTTTCCCACATAACAAGTGATAGGACAAGAGGAAATGGGTTTAAGCTGCACCAGGGGATGTTTAGGTTGGATGTTAGGAAAGATTTCTTTACTGAGAGAGTGGTGAGGCCTTGGTGCGACCACCATCCCTGGAGGTGTTCAAAAACTGTCTAGATGTGGCACTTCAGGACATGGTTTAGTGGTCATGATAATATTTAGTGGACAGTTGGACTTAATGATCTTGAAGGTCATTTCCATTTCTAACCTTAATGATTCTATGAGTCATCTTAGTTGAGGTAATACTTCCAGGCTAAGGGACTTTGAAACATCTTAGGTAGATTGCTTCATGCCACTCTCCAGAAGCGTATAAAATCATTACGGCTAATCTTTCTTGTACCACACCTTCCCTCCACGATTCAGCACCTAGAAGCAGTATGAAATGTGTGCAGGCTGTGCTTGGCCTGAGGGCCAGGAGTTGCCCTTTTTCTATCCTAAAAGAAGTGCTAAACATATACCTGACAGGAACTACTAAATGTTTGTAACCGAGGATACAAAGAGTGTTTTGAAATAGCTGTAAAACATACTGCCAAACACTTGTTGCAAAAAATGACCCTAATTCTGGAAGGATGTGTTGAAGCATTGGAGCATATATATTGAATTCAGTACTTCAGTACTTTTTATGGAGACCTCTATTTATTTTTAAAAGAACTCTTTGTATTTTGATATGTTGTATCTGCTTTTCATTTATGGCATCTCCCAAAGCTGTTGTGCAAAGAGAGAAGGTATTAAAGCACATCAGCCCAGCAAAGGAATGCTCATTTAAGTAAGAACTGGGAACACTGTACTTCGTAGAAACAGGATTATAACAGTCGAGCAGCTTTGACCCAAATAGTGAGCAGTGCACAGCACTAACAACCATCTCCTGGGAATGTGCCTTTTGGAAACTGGCCCGATATCACAGAGTTGCAGAGTTCCATGACAACATGCAAAACCAGTTAAAGAATCTAGTAACCTGAAAAAGCACTGTGGACTTACCGAGGCTATCTATAAATGAGGAAGAACTGAAAATGGAGGTAGGAGGGGGACAGGGAGCTGAGTGTACTGTGGTGGGAGTGTCTGCTTCAGAGGAGCAGGACAAAGAGCATCTTCATAGTCTGTCTGCAAAACATTTGTAGGGAGAACTCTTCTGGTGGCCACAAACAGCTAGGAAACACCGCATATGTGAAATAAATGCCAGTGGGCTTGTTAGAAACCCACACCACCTTGGTATTTTAAAAGCTCCATTTGTAGTTATCAAGTCAGTCAGGTGTGCCACTGGATTACATATTTACACATCTGGCTACTTTTTAAACTGACAAAACACATCTTTATGTAGTCAGTTAAAGAGTGATGGACAAGAGAGCATGCTAAATAACTAAATGTGATTGATAAGTCCAGGTGAGGGGAACTTTAGCAGTTGTTTTCTATTTGCCTCCTACATATTTGAAACAACATCTTTTAAAAGTAGAGTTGGTATGTCAGCCCCTCACAAGGTGGAACCAGTTCTGGCTTGTGACCTTGCTGTGTTTCTGCCTGCCTTGCAGGGCAACCGTGGAAAGTAGCAAGCACCAGCACCCAGGGTCCCAGCAGCTGCAGCTCTCTCTGTGGGCAACCACCAATTTGAAAGCCCACCACAGGGCATTTTCATCTCAGTTTATCGTAACAGAAGCTGAAAATAGCCTCATCTTAGGTGCTGGTTGAGGAGCAGGTCAAGTTAGCCTGGCCTGAGGATGGACAGCACCTTCCACCACAGTGCAGGATAGTTGGTAGGGGCAGTGGCAGCTGGTCATTGACTGTGTAGGAGCTTGCTGCACCTGGGAGCCTCTCAGAGCCCAGTATCCTTTCTGCAGGGATTTTAGCATGTCAGACAAGTCTGCCTGGCTGCTGGTTCATTCATTCATCATGAGCAGGGCAACTGCAGGACCCATTAAAAAAGGTTTATTGATTTAATGGGCAAGTGCCTTGGCTAAGTGCTGTGATTTCCCAGTTGGGGCTAGTTGATAGCTGATGGAAACAGAGCCTAAGGCTGCACAGCGGCATGGTGTAGAAAGGTGCCCCTGGATGCAGGAGAAAGGAAGCAATGAGATCTTAAAGTGTGATCTATGAGATGAATCTGGCAGATTTGCGTTTATTTACTGTAAATGGGAAAACAATGTGAAGGGGAGACAATATGATACAAATATCTGAGAAGGGAAAAATACTGGGGAAAAATCAGTTCACTCTAGGGGAGCGAAGCTAAAACACACAAGAATGGCTAAATGACCGTGACATTACATTTAGTGCATAATGCTGGGACCCAGCAGATTTCACTCAGTCCTGGCCTCTGCTGCACATATCTGTGTGATCTGTGGTCACCTGCTTTGGCCCAAGCCTTTGAAGATAACACCTCTTTGGGAATTTGTCTGCCCTGAAATCAACTCCTAGCTGAACAGAAATTTGGTATCTCCTTTCTGTGTGCCTCGGTTCTCTTGAAACTGAAGATGCTAGTAGGACAGATCCTCCATCTGCTTAAGATCAAACCCTTTGAGGAAGGAGCTCTCCCACGCAGGACTGAGCTCAGTGGGCTCCAGAGCCAGCCAGGGCTTCCTACCATTGTTTGAAGAACAGAAATATTTTGTCAGGGTGCTGTGACCATACAGTTGGTTAACAAGCAGCCACGTCCAGTACTAAAGTTCTTGTCAAGCCTTATCCTTCCCTAGCCTTAATGTAGTGTTTCTTCTTACTACATTCATGTGTCATTAGAATTGCCCCACGTGACCAAATGGTCCTACCATACAACTTAACTGGTGTAATGAAAGTGAAATACAAGTCTTGTTAACATTGCACTGCTCTCAGCACCTTCAACATTGCAAGTATCTGTATCAATTTTAAATTCAAGAAAAAGTCCTAGCTGCCTTTCAGTCATTAATTGCTCTGACTATTTCTATAAATCTCTTAACTGAATTTGCTACATATGCTGGAATGAATCCTTCTGTCTTTACACTTCAGTATCAAATAAACAGGGTTATAGGTGCTTTAGGCTTTGTAGTAACTACTGTTACCACATACATCTGTTGCTACAGACCAGACAAAGCATAGCTGCTTTACAGTAGAAAAAGTTCCTTTACAGACTGGCTGGAAAGTTTGCTGATTCATGAATAAAGGAGCATGTTTTCCCCAGGCACAAGTTGAGCTGGCCACCAGTAACGTGGTTTCAACTTATACCAGCTGTGTGGGTGTCTTAAAAATCATGAATTCGAGAAGCAAGATCAGATAAAGCAAAATTGTTCTTATGGCAATATTGGAGGAGAGAAAAATGGAAGTGCGCAGCTCAGCCGACCTCCCTCAAGCACATTGTCTTGAAAACCCTAAGCCACAGAGAAGAAGCAGTTTTAAAAATAAAATAATGCTGATGTCTGTCTGAGTCTTTTAAAAACTTACTGCTTAGAGCAATTGTGAGGGGAGGATGATTTCAGTAAAAATGGGAGGGGATTGACCACATGACAGTCTGGTGAATAAGCAGCGGGATATGCAGTTGTCAAGGAAAATGTATAGCCAATAGCAAAGAAAGAAGGACAAGGAATATTTTTCACTTTGTCATCTGACTCCAGTCTCTCTTTGCTGTGGTGTTATGTACCTAACCTGTCCAGTAGCTCCACCATGCTCCAAGACCAGGACAAAGATGGCAACCATCCTCCACTGCTGGACGCAAACTGCACCTGCATGGGGCTGCGGTACCTGTAGATGCCCCTGTTGTTCTCAACAACTCCTGTTGAAAAGTCAACTGAATAGACTACAGAGTGAAATGCAGCTCTACTGTAAATGCCTTGTGATTATTGAGGGTCCTCATCCACCCTGTCTACTCTAAATGAATGTTAGTACTGAAATGTTAGTGCCAACATGTTTTGAAAGAAGACTCAGAGATTCAGAATACCTTCTGTAACTTCACGGGCTTTCTGAGAACAAGTGAACTTTGTCACCAGGAAGCATTCTTGAAAACCTGATACAATCAGCTTAGTAAATCTTATAGGCTAATGACTGAGCCTGCATGCACTGAACACCCCAAAACTCCAGTACAGATGTATGATCAGGCTGAAAATAATGGACAAAGCCAGAGTCTAACAAAGAGCTGAGATTTGCAGAGAAATCAAGGTCTATCCAATGGCAAGATGCCATTCATCTCTATAGCCAGCTCTCCTATATCTGCCTTTCATTTTCA
Organism: Ceryle rudis; assembly: GCA_033439905.1. Classification (NCBI taxonomy): domain Eukaryota; kingdom Metazoa; phylum Chordata; class Aves; order Coraciiformes; family Cerylidae; genus Ceryle; species Ceryle rudis. The sequence continues at coordinate 39,662 of JAAGNO010007604.1, read as the reverse complement.
AGGTCTCATATAAACAGAATCCTATACCCATTCTTATGGTTCGAATATCTTTGGGATAGCAACAATTTTGGAGAGAGGCAATTAAAACATAATGACCTAACATCTATCTCTACCCAATTGCCTCGTTTAGCAATTACTCAAAAAATGTATATGTTGAAAACATCTAGATATGTTAGCAGCAGCAAGTCACTTTTCCTTATATTAATTTCTATATTGCCTTTTTAATATGATGAGAAATACAAAAGAACAAATCATAGGCTGTAGGTGCAGTGTATTCATGGTAATAATGTAGAACAGCAAAGATAAATATAATAGTCTTAAAATAAGATAATGAAATATAATACATTTTCAATATGTGATCATAAAATAGGAACAATACTATCATGTAAATGAAATTAGTATATTGGAAGTTACATGAGCTTGTAAGTGCGTAAGTAAAGAATATTTTAAAATATTCTATTAAAAAGCCACTCTAATCAGCTTTCTTTAGGAGTGTCTTTAGTATATTTTTTCTTAATAACACAAAAAGTACTGTAATAATAGTCCTGAGTAAAGAAAAACAGCTAGTAATAAAAATTCTATTGCAACTCAAGGTGATCCAAATTCTGGAATTATATCTGGCAAAATTTGCAACCCTTTGAACAATAAAGAGGTAAACAGTCTTCTGAACTGATGAAAGAAAAGACAGAAATAGATTTTTGTCTTCAAATGACAGGATTCCCAGAAATGTTGATTTCAGTTCATTGGCTGCTCACCTTTCATGAGGGTGGTTTTTTTAAAATGATTTAAGGATTTTTATTCTTTCTTTTTTTTTTCCCCCCCAAAATTAATATTATCTTATTGAAGCACTCAGGCTTGTACAAACAGCATTTGTAGGAGGAGAGGAAAAGATGGATGATCCCAAATGAGCTTTAATTTGCTCTACCTATTTACAACTGTGTTTTACTAATGACTACAGATACAGAAAATAACATCATAATGGGACATAATTTATTCCAAGATTATCTACACATGGAATTCTTTTGAAGGATCAGGGCTTCTGTGAGATACTGTGTATGAATTTAAGAGAAAGCAAGCTGTGAAGAGTACTTTTTAATCTTTTTTTTTTCATGCTTATTTAAGAAAGATCAGAAAAATAAAAATCAGTGAAATGATGAAAAGAACTCTGCCGTTATTGTAAAGGCCATCCTACCTCTTACTCACAAAATCCAAATCAAATATGACATAAAAGCAAAACAATATTCTCAGTTCTTTCCTGCTAAGATGCATCGTTCTTTGTATAAATTTTGCAGATTCAGGCTTTGACTGTTACGTTTGTTCTTCGTTAGGACAACTGTTGCTTAGGGTAGGAATAGTAAATGCATTCCTAATTAATCATCTCCCTAACACACAACAGTTTTCTTTTAGGAGGCCACAAATGCTAAGATTTTAAGAAATTATCACTAAAAAATACCAGGGTAGGTTTCTTCTTCAGGAAGAGATTTCTGTGATTAGAAGCAACAGAAGTAATGAATTATTAAAGACAGTATCTGAAGATGAAAGCAGTGTTGAATGCACAGCATGGCCACAAAAGACCTGTAATCTCATCACCTGGAAGCCACATCTCAGCATTTTGTCAGTATGTGACTTCTTCTCCAAGGCTAAGTAGATGTTCTGCACAGCACACGTATGCCTTTTGCTTGTTGGGAGCAACATGTGCAGGCTACTCGGATTTGTTTGCTTGTTTTGAAAAAAATCAGTCATTAGGAGCTCTGCCAAACTAAGATACTACCTAAAGCAGTCTAACTTGGAAAAATACATTCTTTCAAGGTACTAGTGGGTGGACACCAAACATTATGAGTTGCTTTGCAAAAAATTATATGCCAGGCTTAAAACAATATAGAGAGCAGCACAGAGCCTTGTTTTCTGGGCACCTTCTAACTGAAAAGTACCTATAGCAAAATGTTTACATCCATATAAGTGAAGAGCAGAATATTACATATAATAAATTGTAACCAACAGCAAAAAGATGACATTGCTATTCTTTTCCCAAAGTTTCTCTCTCCCAAAATGACTGCATGTTTCCATTCTCCTCCATGCAGCAAAGGATAGGATTCCCCTTAGGAGGACAAATCAGGAATGTCACTGTGGGTTTGTTGTTTCTTTCATTAAAATAATGCAAATACATTTTCATACTAACCAAACACCTCTCATTTGAGAACTGGTGAGGAAATGAGAGATCCCACAGTCCTTTAGCTGCCTAACAAAGCAATGTACAAAGGCACGGCTTTAATACCAGAAACACAACTAACTACAGATTTAGCTTGGGAGCAGATGCTGCAGCTGCCAGATAATTTTCCACAGCTTGGCATGAGAGTGTTAAATTGTTATTGAAAGGCTGAAAAGGGTTGGTAAAGTACTCAAGGATGAGAGAACCAGAGGAAATACAAGTATTTAATTATTATTTAGCATGATAGGAATAGCATGATAATGCCATCTAGCTTATCTGTAGCATGCCAAGCCTAGTATTTAAAATGATTTGATTGTCATCTATTTGCAGGGTAGCAAGTGCATCCCTTTTTTCTTTTGTTCCTAAATACCTACAGCCTCTTACAATATCAACATATAGCTACAGCTAGGATGGCTGCTTGACTTAATTTCAAAGACTTTCATCAGCAACCACATTTAGAGTACTTCTGATATATAAACACCTGTTAACTCTCAAAATGGGAAGAAAAAATCCCAGTTTCTTATGAAACAGAAACAGTTTCAGCAAACCTGAGTGATAAATGTTCCTCTGTGAATCTGCACTTGATGTCTTATGCCAGAGGAACCTGATCTAGCATCTCAGTTTTTCCTCTGCCCTTGACTTTTCCTGATGCAGTCAGGAGCTATGAATAGTAAAATGCTGTAGTCATAGTTTGCTCCATGCTGAGGTAAGGAGCCTTTTGCAGATTGGCTTCATATTGAATCATTTACCTTGCAGCAAAATAACCAACGCAACAGGACACAGCTTAGATAGTGGCTTTTAACCTAAACAACAAGAACTGGGCAGTTTCAAATCCCTAAAGCAAAGTTCATCAGATCAGATACGTGAACTTCGGGTCTGATTTACGATAAGCCGTACCTGCTTTTTACTGCTTCTTCCCTTAGAAAAAAAAAATAATCTTGGTTTGTAGGCAAATGGTAAGTTTCACAAGTGAAATGAAGTTCATATTTGTAAAGGAAACCTTTTAGACATCACTACTTATGCTGGTTCCTTACAATTTGCTTGATAGGATTTCACTACATTAGCGGTCGGTTCCCCTTGGCTAGCTCTGTGGATCAGTCAGAAGAGAAAGGAGATTTTGCCCAACCCGTCTCTCTCAGAACTGAATGCAGAGCTTATGAAAATTGAGAGTTGCCTTTTCTGCTCATTTCAACAGGCTGTGACTCCCTCTCAGTGCCTGTGTTTAATGAATGCCATTAGCATTTGTATGTACCAAGAGAAGGCAGTGCCTCCTCGCAAGCTTTCTGCAGTTCCAGTGTATTGAGTGACAGAAAGAGCAGTATCCCTCTTAACAGTGTTTTCCCTAAATTTGTTCTTCTGACCAAATACAGACTTTTCTCTACAATGGATGTTTTATGGAGGAATATACTTAAATGGAGAATAAAATACCTTGTGGATAGAAAGTCAAATTCACCTTAAGAAATATGAGCTCTAATTCCTTGTGCAGGGATTGTCTGCTGAACAGCTTGATAAACAATTTTATCTCACTAGGTGCCCCTTCCCCTCTTTATAAAATGGAGACTTTTATATGTTCTTTCTCTGCAGTGTTCAGAGAGAACTCTACAGGGACAGTGGTTACATCCACCAGACCTTGTTATCTACTTAATGCTCCATGTCATCAGAATGGTTAAATAATAACCATGGTTACATTAATCATATTGATTCCTCCCAATCTTACCACTTTTTTGCCTTTTCTCTCTCAGTACTTCGTATTTGGAATCACAGTGATTTTGTTGATGGTGTGGGGGGTGATTCCCCAATAACTGTTTATGTATACATTGAAAACTTTGCATTGTCTTTGACTAAACCCCATCAGAAAGGCTCTTCTGTGTCTGTATCACGCTGTCAATCCGTCTTAGGGAGCCCCTTGGGAAAGACAAGCAAGTCCTCTGCTTATGCTCTGCAGAACTGAGCAAAGCTGGAGAGCTCAAAAAACGTGTACTTGTCATCAGCAAGGAAGTACTGCTTTTTTTTGGGTGGATGTGTATTTCATCTATGTTCACTGTATCAGTCAGCTGAAAAAACTGTATGGACACGTAGCTTCCTGAAATGATGGCCAAACTTGGCATTTCTTTATTTTGTCACCAACCTCAGTTAAAGACGAGAAACCAAGAATTAGAACTCGGTTTTTTGCTCCAGTCAGTACCGGGAAAAATACTCCTGGCTTGGTGTACACAAGATCTACAAACGGCTTCACCTTGTCATCCTCATGATTGATGCTTTCTCTCTGCATGCAGTCCCTGAGATGGTTGGTGTCAGCAGAATAAGCCTTGTTACTTAACCCTGTAAATCACCGTTATCTTTGCAGAAGAACAGCAGTTCGTACCAGTCCCTTCTCCAGCTAGTTCAGCACATTGAGCAATTTTCCACACACTGTGTCAGACCAGTCCAGTGTGATAACTGGAAGCAATAACTGCAGTGTCACCAGACCCTGTATGTAGTTCATGTTTTCTTCTAGCTCATCAGCTCAAGTCTCTTATCGCCAGAGAATCCGTGAGACTCCATAAAAGCCACTAGAAGTCTGAGTAAATATAAATTAATAAATAAAATATAACTGAGTAAGTAACACTCAACAAACTGATGGGCTGAATTTTAAATTTTTGCTCACTTTCCTGCTGCAGAGCTTAGAAATTTGCATATTATTTCAATGAATCTTTGCATTTCCTAAATCAAAAAAGATGCTCCCAAACTAGAGTTCATGACAAATGATAACTGCATTTTAACTGATGTGTTCCATGTCATTTGATGGAAACTTTTTGACCATTTTTCATTTTCCTACACAAGTGACAAAAATTTTTCAGTCTGAGTTTCAATTTTTTTTTTTCCTTTTGCCCTGCCCCCCCTTTTTTTCTACACTTATAAAAGATAAAAGATTAAGGGAAGGGAAGAAAAGAACAAATGTAACATCTTACTTTTGTTGGTTATTCTTGGCAAAAGCATGCAATCAATTTTTCATTTTTTCTGTATGACTTTAGAAAAAAAAAGTCATAGAAGAAATTATCGAACCCTAAACTAAATAAAGGTCTGAGACCATGGAAAAAACAACTTAAAAAAAAAGGAAAAGCTCAGATTGAAGTGGATGAAAAAAAGAACTTTTGTGACTAAGTGTCCTCCTTTGCCTACTACAACCTGCAGGCCAGGTCCTTTCCTCCAGTCCTTCTCACTGCCACCAGCTTTCTGTGGCTTGTTGGGCCACAGCAAACTAATATGTCACCACCCCCAAGGTTCCCCGTGGAAAGCATCTCCCAACTGATGTTGCCTCTGTGACCCCTGTGACCTGCTCTTCTCACTCCTTTCCTGATGACTGCTCTTCCTGAGGGTAGGGATGTGCAGGACTGATTGCTCTCGGGGGTGAGGTGATCCTCCCCTCTCTAGTAAGTCAGGCCATGTCAATCAAGTAGTTTCTCAAATATCACAGAAAGGAAAAACAGAGATTTGGGAAAACAAAACAGATGATAAAGTCTTGGATGCCTCACATAGGGAAAAGGGACAAAACAAGATGCTAAGAGGGAAGCAGAAATGTGAATGTAAGAAGCTAAGTTCATTTTTTCATTTACTTCATTTTCTTTGCCTCTTTTTTTACGTGGTATTTTAGTGAAAAGCTTTTCTAGGTGATGTGGATGTGCTGCATTCTGACACATGACAGTTTGTAGTGGCTTTTTATTCCTTGTAGATACACTTCTCTTCCATATTTCAGTTGTTTCAGTAGTTATTAAAAAAAAAGGAAATTGCAATGTCTTAAGACATGTATTATAAGCAGAATAATGGATTTTATTTCAATGAAAGGCCATTTTTGTGTTGTGAAAAGCAAAAATATGTATGTCTCATGCCTTTGAAATTCTCTGACAAGTTCAGGAAGGCTTTTTCAAGATTGTCAACTCATTTATAGCCTGACCTAAAGCCATTATATTTGATGGGAGTCTTTGCATTGACATTAATGTGCTCTTAGTGAAGATCTTGGGTCCTGAGACTCCATCTCGGTTGTACCAACATTGTGCAGTGCTTAATTAAATGGAGACACTCAAATATGCAGTAAGCTACCTGCAGGATCCCAGGTCAGCAATAAGAGTCTTAATATCAAAAAGGAATATTGGTTTCAGTGTCAGCTTTCTCAAAAGAGCTCTTTAACAGTTATCCCAGATATGGGAGATATTTTGTCCCTCAAAGTGTTAGATCTTGTTGCAGTCACACACACTATATATACATAAATTTCAAGGCTTTTTGTTTTTATCAAGTAGTTGCGTGTATCAAAAGGGTTTAGAGCAGTGGAGAAAATGCTTCATTCGGTGTCTGTTATCAAATACAGGTTACACCAATTTGCTATATAAAGTCCTCAAGTCTAATAGGAAAGAAAATAGTCTCACCAAAATGAGTTAAATTAATGCAGTGAGTAAATTTAAATGTGTCGTCTATGTTTTTTTAAGATAAGGGTCTTATAGGCCTTGCCTTTCCTAAATATTTAGTCAGGCATTTACCAAAACTGTGTTCTAGAAAATCGTGATCAGTAAAGATGGCATGAACCACTCGGTCACTAGGAAAAGGTAAACTTGGATGTCTGGTTTTGGACAGGCCTCTACCTACTCAGGCAGCAAAAAAGATTTATTAAAAGAAACCAAAGCTGCCACAGAAACTTGCAGGGTGGTGCCCTGGCATGTGTCGGGAACCAGAGAGCCCTGCCATTCAGTGGAGTCCACTCCACACAGCGTGCAAGCATGATCATGTATCTTAGCAAGATATTTGAGCACACCTCCCTGCAAGCCCATGAGTGGGACTATCACACAGAGTTAGATCTGCAGGGTACAGGAATAGCTACTAAGTATGTGAGATCTTCTTGAGAAACTTCTGTATTGTTCTTTATCATTACAGACATTTCAGCCCTACACATATGAAACACAATATATCCCCTCTCCGTTGGTTTTCCTTCCCTATTTCCACAAATAGTTTTTTTTCATGATAACAATTTCATTGTTTCTCCCAGAAAATGTGCTCAGGTGGCATCAATCATAGTCACTGCTTCTACAAGGCTGCTTTCTTATTTGCATACTAATAAAGATACTGAGAAATAAGGAGCCATTAAAGCCAACTCTAAATGAAAACATTTCAAATTTATAAGCAAAACATTTTTCATTTCACTGGTAGTATGTGGTACTTCTTAGCAAGCAGTGTTGGTAAATAAGAAATTTGCATTAACAGCCTTGCCGATAGCTTATTCTGATTCCCCCCCACCCCCAGCTCCCCAGGAACTCTGAATCAATATAGCAAGTTAATTACCTCTTGACTGCAAACAGTAGTTTTGAAAAGGAACTTTGGACTAGTCAACATTTTCCTGATTTTATTTTCCAGTAATTGTCAGTGACAGAGCTTAAGAAGCAAGCATACTTCACTGCTAAGCTAGCCATAATATATATATATAAAAAAATTAGTATCTGGTCCTTTTGCTTTAAATGTCTGTCAAGGAGAAATGCAAGCTGAAAGCCACAAAATGTTACACAGTAAGACAAAAAATTTTGAGAGAACATTTATAACTGTGAAACATAAGTAGATTGAATAGTACTTGAAATACATTTATACTCTGAGAAGTGACTTTGGGTAAAGTCATGATGTGACTGAAGAGTTCTGCCATTCAGAATCATTGAGAGTTCTGTCCCGATTTAGACCGAAGTGATGTGTAATTCTTGCATCACTTCAAATAAATGCTTTTTTCTTAACATATAATTCAAGAAGTATACTCGGTGTTTTAATATGAACTCATTTACACTGGCAAATATTGATGAGTATACCTAACTAAGCAGTGTCAGTTGAAGCCCTAATGCTTTCCTGCTATTCTATCTAAATTGCATACATATATATTTACAGATTATATATATTATATATAGTTTATATATAGTGGTAAGTGAAGTAACACAAAAGCCCAGATCAAATCTAATGTAAATAATATGGCTATGAGAGGTACGGCATTTATCACAGTACCAGCAGAAATACTGAGTCTCATACCCATTCTTCTCAGTTACAGACAGGTCTTTATGTGTAGCTGAAGACAGTTGAGATGAGAGTGAAGGCACTGCAAGCAGTGTGGTCAAGAACCCACAGATTTCACATGGTGTGAGTCAGCAGAGAAGTACTCAGCTCACACTTGTCCTCTAATTTGAAGAACTAAGTCTTATGCATGTCAAAACTGAGAACATGGTACTTCCACTGAGCTGGGTAGAGTTACTCACACTTCTGTGTCTAGGCATACCCACAAGTATCTGCTAGAATTGGAATCTGAATTTCAGCAAAGGAAACTCATAGCATGGGTGAGTGAAGGGGTGTATGTGTGTACTGTATGTGCGTGTGTAGGGCACAGGCAGGTGGATGGTCATTCTGAGCACACCTGCTTTGGAAGGTATTTTAAAGTAATTAACTGCAAACATTCCAATGTCTTTGATCCTCATAAAGTGCTCAAACTGATGCTCAACACAATGAACTGCTTTGTTACTACAGGCTTGTTAGTTACCTAAATAAATAAATCAATCAAGTCAAAGTATTTTGTAGCCTATATAGCTCCCTTAGTGAGCAGGGAGCACCCTGAAATGTTTTTAGCATTTGCTTTTACTTCTGCATGTAAGCTGCTCCAGATGTTCACCTTATGCAGGTCAGCAGTGCCTTCTGTTGGGCTTGGTTAATGCACGTGAGCTATATGACTTACTCATCTAATAATATTCGAGCTGCCCCTTGTGGCACCAATGAAAAATATCAAATGTGTCATCCCAAGCCTCTAGTGCATTTGTGGTGCTGTAGGGTGCCTGAGACATCAGCGTGGCAGAGGTGATATGGGACCTGCAGGAGACCTGTACTTTTCTGCTGTGACAGCTGGTGGCCAGGAAGGATGCCAGAGGGCATTTCAAGGACATTAAAGACTTACATGTGCACAAATGGGTTGAACCTTCTGTACCTGGATCATTTCAATGTTAGATTGAATGAGAAGGACCAATCTCACATTCTCTTAACATCACCTTTAAAACAAGCTCTCCAAGCTAAGCCTCAAATTGCTTTGGACAGAGTGAATTGGCATTGCTGAATCTCTTCAAGATGAAGTACCTCAGTATGTCTTGAATTTAAATACCAAATTCTACTAGATAATGAAAAAAGAAAAAAACTAATATCCCTGAATGTAAATAAAGCTAGAGAGTAAAATCTTCATACCTTTGAGCATATTAAACATGTTGCATGATAAAGCTTCCACTGACTTAAGCAGAGTAAGTACAAAGATCAGATATTTTTTATATTGCTTAAACCCTCTATGAGCAGGCCTCTTAATCTCATTTTTAACCAACAACCTGGCACAGATGTGTTGGCTTAATCTTAATGTAAGGATTCATCTGAGGAGTAGCTAAGGCAACCAACTAATAGCACATACCAAGAGGCTGAATTAACCTTTATATCCCAGAGATTCTCAAAGTGATTTCAGAATCTTGAACTATCAGATAACTATGAAAATGTTTTGTAAATAGTAGACATCTCTCATCATAGCTACTCAGTGCATTTGTAAATTAGCATTGATAGTTTTTAACGATGACATCAAAATTGAGGATGGTTTCACTTCAATTTCTATCTAAAATGTTCCAAAGACTCTTTAAAGTCAGGAATGGAAAGTGTCTAAGCATGATTTCTCAAAATTCAAATAAATGAAGAGACATATAGCTGAGATTATTGAACCCTACTGTACAATAGCTGATTGATTGTTGTTTGTTTCCGAGTAAGCAATTTAAGTCTGGCGCGTGTATTGTGTGAAATATTCTCCAGCTTATCTGTCTGCAGGAGTCACATCCTGTCCAAAGCCTGGGAAGAGCAATTAGTGTGGGACTATTATCCCTAACGGGGCTCTAGCTGCTTGTATTCCATTTACACCATTCTTTTTACTTCAAGAGATATTCTTTTGAGTAGAAAAGCATCAGTCAGTTCAGGTGTTAAAGTATGTTTAGTAGACAGTTGGACTTGGTGATCTTGGAAGTCTTTCCCAACCATAATGATTATGTGATTCTATAGACCTTCTTCCTACATCAGCTTCATAATGGCTTTGTTGCACTGTCTTTTCTACAGTATGAAACTGGGCATGGGAAAGCAGGAATGAGCACTTGTCTTAGACAAATCTGCCTTTTCCACCCTCCAGAGCTGTACTACAGTGAGATGTGAGAGGGCAGTAGGCTGCCCATGTGGGGGCACCTGGAGGTGCAGAGCAAAGCACTCAGCTCTCTCTATGGAGTGGGGATGCTCTAGGCACCAACCCCTAGGGCACTGGGCACTCTGTTCAGAGATATCCTTGACACAGAAGCCTTACAAACTGCAAATGCTCCCACCCATGTTCATCCCTCCTTCCCATCTGTTCCCATGGCTGCCAAACCTTGGATGCAACCCAGGCAAAGCATTTTTACTGCCTTTTGCTCCACATTAACACAGCAGGGTGCACCAGGAGGGTATGAGTCATCACACAGGGCATTTTGGCAGCAGCTTTTGAAGTCACAATCACACAGGCAATATACTTCTAAACCAAATACAGGTGATGCTGCCTCTGAGACCTGGAGACTTTCCTTTTCCATTCACAGTGGTTGTGGTAAAGGTGTCCGTGCGTGCCGTTACAGCACTCCTTCGAAGGCTTCTTTCAGGGGAACAATGTGGGGAGATCTCCCCAGCTGTGTAGATGGAGGGAAGTTAAGATTACCTGAAGGAAATTACCAGAGTGCTTTGGGCTTTGCACTTCTGAAATAGCACATCATGGCAGTCCATGGTCATCCCATTCTTCCATCCCCTTGTTCTCATTCTACCCTTAGCTTGGTGACATCTCAGGGACATGCCAATATTTCATCCTCGCACATTGGCCTTATTAGAAACAAGGTCACCACAGATTGCCTGAGCTCTCTGTAGTCTTAAGCAGTTTAGAAATGTGGTCTTTTGAGAGCACTCTTGCATCTTGTCTGGACACCGTCCCAGACTAATGCAGTGACACATCTATAGGGCTGAGGTAATTTCTGCCCAGGTGCTTGAATTAAACTGTGTAGATATGTCCACAGTCATATTGGGATACAACGTGAATGCAGGTGCTGGCTGAATGGGCTTACAAATCAAAGTGTGATTACATCCATGTACTTCAGATAGGTATTTCAGCTTGTTAAACTTGCAGTCCCATTTTAGAATATTTTTTTAGCAGCAAATGGTGAAGTGCTAGCAAATAAATCACTAATTGCATACCCAACTCTCCCTTCATCTCCCTTTCTAAACAAAAAAGGAATAGTCACAGTTGAATTCCATCCTTCACCAAATGAAAGGCCACCTTGCAGCAAGTGGCATCTGCCTTAACAGTAAGTGCATTAACTGTGGGTTGGCTAAGGGTTTGATTTTAGCTATCAGCATACTAACTGTTGTACTGGTGACTCATCCAATTTACAAACAGGTGCAATGTTACAACCTTTTCCTCACTGTTTTCTGTAGACAACTGCTGCTACCGTTCTTCCTGTTTATATGTAAATTTAACTGTTTGTTAGCCCAGATAAATGAAACAATCTGAGTTTAAAAAAAAAAAAAAAAGTTGGCACAATTACAGATTTATTGTCTCTTTTTTATGCTGGGCACTAAAGAGTTTATTCTCAGTTCTTACACCCATACATGTAGATCTGTTATACCTGCCTGGAATATGCCCTATGTGCTTAGGTTGCGTAGTCTTCTCCATGGACTTTTCTGCTCAGCTCTGCAGAATTGTGAGCTTCTCCCATGATCCTGCATAGCTACGCTGTAAGAGTCAGACCATTCTGCCTCAAAAGTCCATGCAGTGTAAGGCAATGGTAGCTACCAAGTCAAATTCCTCAGTGTTGGAGAAGGAAGTGCTATACAGGCAGGTAACATCTTTTCAGAAGAAGAAATCTAAAACTCTGCCTAGGTTCTTAGATGTTACATACCCGAAGATATCCAACATGAAAGAATGTATTAATTCAGTACTGCTCTGTATAAAGCTACACTGGGTCAAATTAGAATGGGAAGTTGAAATGCGATCATTATACTGATGTAATTACCGTGACTTAGTATGGCTGGAATAGACTCTGGGACAAGGGAGGGTGTACATCTCTCTGTCCAACCTACTGACAGAACTGACCCCTGCCTCTCCTGAACCAGAGCTATCTAGATCCTTGCCTGTTCAGAAATGCATACTCAGAAGACATATAACTTTGTAAACCCGTATGTGACCATTGTCATTCTTCTGAAATATTCCTTTCCCCTTCCTCTTTCCTTTCTATTTTTTCTTTATCCTTTTTTTTCTGTTTCCTTTTTATTTCTTTCTCTTCTTTTTTTTTTTTCTGTCTCTTTTTGCCACCTTCACACTGTGTTCATGCTTTTGACTGTGAATAGATTGTGTTCAGTCTATTGTGCTTCCTTACCATATCATTACACATAATGACATCAGTATAATTATAATGCTACAACAGAAAACATTGGCTGTGTAGATGAGGCCATAATAGCAGCCTGAGTGCTGCGAGTTAACCCACTCACCCTCCTCCACCACCACGTCTGGGCCTTTTCTTGAGAGATAAAGTTGTGTCTTATCAGTCATGTTCACCCTTTCCCAAAGGCAAACAATTAGCATCTCCCATTATCTAAATCAGCCATTTAACTCAATTCAGGAATTTACCAGCATAAACAAAAATGTTCTAGCAGTAATGAAACAATTTGTTCATCTCCATTATGGGCTATGAGCTGTGATCTGGTTTTGTTCCAGTTAAACCCTGCGTGTTTCTAAAACCACATCTGAGCTATGTTGGCCTCTAGAAGTTTGTGCAGGTGTTACACTGTAAACTTTCATATTGCTCTAGCCCCACTCTTAATTGGGTCTCCATGTATATTGCTGTTGTTGAAGGGTTTAACAGTTCATCAATAACAGCAGTCCCAGCCCCTCTGACTCTCTTTGGGAGTTAACAGCTCTTGTTAACAGCTGGCAGACTATTGCTGCAGCACTCTATTATCTTATCTAACAGAGGATTTTATGTCTATATTTAGTTTAATTGAAGAATGTCCTAGAAAATTACTAATGACAAGTCTCATTATAAATATACCAGTATATGGACTAAATTTTAAAAAGAAGGACGGAAAAAAGTTAATTGGAACCAGAAATTACTTCTGGCAGTTAAAATCCTTTAGCGTTTTGTCGTTATGTAGCTTCTTTCTAGGCACTGGCTGATTTGATCTATGACTAAGATCTTTTTCTTCAAGTCATTTTGAAAGTAAGGGTAAAACCCATACTCGCTTCCATTGGATAAGCATTTATTTACTTTCATATAAGCATTTATAAGCATTTCTTTGCTTCAGTAAATATTTCAGTAAATAAATGAAATGACGTTAACTCCCCATGGAGGCAACTTGTTTAGGGTGTATTGCAAACTCTGACTGCTGAATAAAAAGGCTTTACTTTGCCCTGTACGTGTGAAGTGTTCTCTTCAGAGAAAAAAAAAAAAAAAACAAAACCAAAAAGCAGAAATTGTACACATGTCTTTTACCAGGAGGAAGTAATTTTGCATTTCCATTGCCAGATTTCAAAATGGATTGTTTCACAATATCATAGGATAATTCAAGTTGGAAGGTACTTCAGGAAGTCTCTGGCCAGCCTTCTGCTCAGAGTCATTTCTGAGATCTCGGGCCGTGTCTTCACAGCATAAAAGGTCAGGCAGAGACAGATCTAACCTGTGGGCTGGAAGCTGAATGAATGTGGTACCTTGCCCAGGTTCATTAGCTTGGCTAAAAAGGAGTGTTATGTTAACATGGCTTTATTAACATAATAATATGGGTAAAAATGTGTTATTTGGCCTATGAAGCAATGTACATTTGGCTGGGAAAGGCTGGTACTGGCTGATCTTCATAGATTTGGACACTTTTTATAGCTTCTGTGAATGAAGATCTTAAAGCCTCATAGGCCATCTTGATATTCTGGAATTGTTGCTTTCATCTTTTTTATTTTTTTCCCTGAGATGAGGCTAATTTTCCTGCATTTTGTAGGCCTTCTGAGCAACACACACTGCTTCCTTCTGTAATAACCAGGTTTTAGTTCATGAGCCCCATATATCTTAGGAAAGCTGCATTAGCTACGACAAAGTTTACGCTGCAGGACCAGTTACAGCGTCCTCCCGTTGGCAGGTCATTTACGTACCTCATGAAAACAGTTTCTGACCCCAGCAGGCGATGTGCTATTCTCATTTCATATGTGGAGGCAGTTTTTTCCCCTGCTGATCTTACTTAGTGGGGAATGGATGAAAGCACAATGAAAACTGTTTGGACACTTGGTGATTTAAGAGCCTGCTGGCTTGAGGCTCACGCTGTGAAAATGTCACGTGTCCTAATCCTTGAATCCCTGGCATCCACAGCATTGCAACACAGAAAAGGAAGCACCGCTGCTTGAAGCCTGGCTCAGGTAAGCGATGAATTGCCATTAGCAGTCTCATTGCTGGTGGAGCTGCGGTGCTCCCCTCTCACAGAAGCCTTCTCCAGATTCGTGCTTTAGTCCTTCGTAATGCCATTTCACAGGTACTGGCTGCCTTTTCTTTCAGCTTGTCTAAAATCCTAACGTACCCCATCTAGCACACAGGAGTCTGCTAACTTGCATTTGTACTTCAATGCTTTTAGCTTTAAAGGATGTTACTTCCACCTCTGAATTCAGGAAAAGCTTTTGTTGCAAAAGCTTGTCCAGTTTTTGTAGCTCCGTTAGCACCAGTGGAGTCCGTTTAACATCACTCTAAACAAACTTTTCTTTGGCTCTGGCATTGTGTATAGCATTGCCTCCACAACTTAAGGGAATAACCTAAACTGCTCATCAAGTAGTGTTAGCTTTAGTGTTAATTCTACTACCAAAAATCTAGAATACAGCTCTTTTAAGACTATCCATCATTATTTACTGAAACTGTTCTGTCTTTCCTGAGAAGGGCTATCTGAAACCAAAAAATTGTTCCCAGTCTACCATTGCTAGGGCATATTCTCATCGAGGGCAGACATCACCACTAAGTCAGACAGTAAATATACCTGCCAACAAGTACATGTACAGCGTTCACCAAAACCTAACCATAAACCTGAGCTTGTTGTTACACCATGATAGAAACCCTTCTCTCGGAAACCTTGAAGTGTATTAGACAAGTGTGACTGATGCCCCCCCACCCCACCCTCTTGTGAGGTGGGCAGCCATTTGCCCAGGGTGATCTGGTCATGTACCTGCTTTGCCTTTAAAGGGGTCCCGGGTGCCCGGACCAGGCAGAATGACCCATATTATGAAAGGAGGGTGCACATGGTTTGGTTGATGTGCTACAGTGACCCTCATCTGCAGGGAGCCCAGGTTAAAATACAGTTTTGATTGTAACAGCAGCTGAGTTGTGTCACGGTTCTAGCAAGGGTCCCTGAAGAATCGTCCTGTTCCCATGGTGTTGGGTGATGGCAAGGCAACTGAAAAGCAGATTTTACTGTGCATCACTGGGATTCAGTCAGAGTCCCTGTCTGCCTTCTCTAATATTGCTGAAGATAATTGTTTCAGGTGAAGCTTTAACAGAATTACTCAGTATGGTCACAAGAACTTTGATTGTCAGAGTATTCCCAGGTTTACACAGGTTTTTAATGTATTTCAACAGTTAATACTGCTTGGAAAAAAGCCTAGAACTTGCGTGAAAATAGTAATATCCTTGTGAATCTTACACTTTTCACTAGTTGTCAGTAAAACTTGTTGCTTCAGTATCAAACAAAACCTCTAAGATTTAGCTTACACAGAGGTATACTTTATATACCATCCACTTACCGAAGGCTTCCTGAATCCCAGAAGAAGATAAAAAAGCTGGAGTTGAGTGGCATCTCTGCAGAAGCTATTTGGATCAGCTGCCTTTAAAAATCTTGATGTGATAATAACTCTGATAGAATGCTTACCCAACTACATAAATATGAATTTGAGCCCTACATTCAGGCATAAATAATTCTCTGTCCCTGGAGTTGTTCTCTGTTCA
Organism: Ceryle rudis; assembly: GCA_033439905.1. Taxonomy (NCBI): domain Eukaryota; kingdom Metazoa; phylum Chordata; class Aves; order Coraciiformes; family Cerylidae; genus Ceryle; species Ceryle rudis. The sequence goes on along the minus strand of JAAGNO010007604.1, from coordinate 23,417 downwards.
TTGTCAGATAGACAATTAAATTATCCATGTATTTGATTTGTGATACTAAAAAAAAAGCAAGATGGGATGGTGAAGATCAGAATATGGACATTAATGGTACAGATTCACTCTTCCCAGAGGATAATGGATTTTAGCTGGAGATTCACCAAGAACTGAATTATTCCAATAGGTACAGGAAATTTTCTCTTTGTGGTGACCAAATCCTAGCTGTACATCACAGGAGATGTCTGTGAACTTGTTATAGTCCAGAAAGCACCCACAGGATAAGACTTCTTGCAGTTGAAGCCAAATTCCTCGTTTCACTGTGCTTGTGCTCACAAAGCAGGGAATGGTTTGTGTGAGTGGGTGGTAGGAAATGTGACGGATGGTATCTCAGGGAGTTCGATATGAGTGAGGTGCCTCCATGACCCTGAATTTTGCCTGTCCACATGACAGCTTTACAGAAGCTCCAGCATTATGCCAATATTTGGCAACTGGCAGCGGCCTCCAGGGAACAGGAGGCTCTGATCAAAATCAGAGCAAGTATAGCAGTTAATGTTTTCTATCTCCAGCCTGCTCCATACAGTGAAAGATTGTACTATCATGCATATGAGTCTTCTGGGGAATTTGTGCTGGTGCAGCCATTCTCTGCCCCCTCTAAGGAATAGGTGGGGAACATTGTCTGGAATTGTCCACATGAAATTTTGTCCTCAGGATGTTAGTACACACACAACTGATAAGTCTTTCTAACAGGCAGCAGGCTTTTCATGTAGCTATCAGTGACACAATCTACTCTGCATACATTTCAAATAACAAATGCAAACTATTAGATTAAACAATGATAAGTAAAGGCAAAGGTGGATATTTTTAAAGTCACATGAATGGCTCTATAAATGTCTGTTATCCTCAGCGAGGCTTTTGTGTCAATACGAAATGCCATACAGTGTAGCAGTGTTTGTTTGTTTCATTCTGCAAAGGCCAATTCTCAAGGCAAGACAAATGACAGATGAGCCAGATCCTTGTAGCCAAATATTTGCCAAAAGGAAAATCAATCTTTTTTTTTTTTTTTCCTCCTTCTCTTTTTTCCCCTTGTCTGCAATAGTTCACTTCAAAGCTAAGAAGAAGCAACGTCCCTGATTTCCTCTGCCCCTGTTCAGACAGTGTTATACCTTCTGCAATAGGTCAGGCCCTTAACTGTACTAGGAAGTCTTGTTGATATATGTGGCCAATAACATGGTTGATAATAACAACTCCCCAAACACTACTTTTGTACCATTATCAAAAGGTGAGTCATGTAAATCATCCTGGCCCCAATCTCCCCTCAGAGGGTGTTTCTTCCTTGGATGGGAGCACTTCTTATCCCTTCGATGTCTCCATCTGCTCTCTCACGTAAAGCAGGATCCAACTGCAGATGCCTCCATACCAAGCAGAAGGCTGGAGGCTGCATTTAGCTAGCTGTGTTGCAAAGGGGAAGATGATTCAGGAAGTCTTCTTTTCCCTCCTTTCAGTGCTGCCCTAACCCTTTTACAGAACACAAAACACGTTTTGTTTCAGGCTGAGCTCTGCTGCATACGCACTGGATGTCTGGAAGGTGTCTGGCTCTGGGAAAGATACAGGTGACCGAGTGTCACCAGGGTCAGTGGGGTCCCAGCCTGAGCAGCAGCCAAGACAAGATGAGCCAGGAGACTAAGGTCTTCTCAAAAGCAAATTCATTAGATTTGACAAACTCAAGGGGAAATAAATATTTGGGCATTTGCACTTTTACTGTCCGTAAAATACCTGACAAAAACAGAGTCAAACCCTCAGGGTTAAAGCAGCTGTTACAGTTACTAGAAAGTGGGGAAAAAACAAGCCAACAAAAATTCCTATAGCTTTGTCTAATTTCTGTGATTCTTGGAATGGTGTGCATGGTTTGCCTTCTTATAAACAGGATCCAATCCTATTTCACAAGTTAACCTTGCAGGCATTTTATTTATGACACCTAATGAATCTGTCATTCTAAATTTCTTTTGGAAAAAAGGACAAGGGTGGAGATGTGCACGCCAAATACAGATTAATTCAAGATATTAGCAGTACATCCAAACGATTTATAATGAAATGGCTTAATATTAATCCCATCATTACTAGTGTAATTCTCTAAAAGAGTAAGAGAAGACAGTTAAGAAGAGCAAAATTCAAGGGTTTGGAAGGGAATCTTATAGGCAGTAATAGCCTTTTAAAGCTATTGAAATTTAATTAGAAAAATGTGAATATTGTGAAATTACATACAGAACTAGTGTCTCCTATGAGCTGAACATGAGTAGCAAATCTACCTGAGAGGAAATAATTTATGTTGCTACCTCTTTGGAAACGTCTGGACACTTTGGTACTCCTTTGCGTATCAATTTACCTGTGTCTGAGTATTAATTAGCCCTCAGTAAAATGCCTCATCCAGAAATGGGTGCAAAGAGAAAGGAGGCAACAAAGCAACCTCTGTGGTCATCTGTGTTCAGGAATCCCTGAATGTTATGAAGGCTTGGCTAGAATGAATATTTTACATGCAGATCTGGGTATTATCTCTCATGTTAACCCACACAGATATTAAATATTTTGAAAGAAAAAGAACAAAAGCTTCCACAGCTGAAAAATGGTCACAAATGTTTTCCACTGTGTAGCTCATATGGAAAGAAACGTATCTCACATAGTAAAGGAAATTCCAGTTCAGTACCCGATGCCTCTGATCTGAATGAGTTAAGACCTTGCTAGCATAAAAACAAGCTGTATTTTTATTACGTTGTTGAATTCAGATTATGTAATGCCTTTTTTTAGAATGCCGATACCAGGGTAAGTGTTGTGAATTGGATTCTGGGTTTGCCACTTTGAAGTTATTTTTATATTTCTCATGTCATGATTTGCAGAGAATCTTCCCTTGTCGTGTGTGCCCCCCCCCCCAACCTCTGTCACACGCTTCCATTCTTCACCTCCATTCCTGTTTGAAAGGAAACATTTCTGAATTTGAGGCAGACTTAGTCTGCGTGTGCATGGCAGGATGTGAAGGGACTTTTGTAACAGCAAAGGGCTGCATAAACTATCACTATGGGTAGGCAGGGATTGCTTCCTCCCACTGCTAAAGCACATACAGTTCTATGGGAAGAAAGAGTAGCAAAACACGGCAGAAAAAGCAGCACCATGGAACAGATTAGGACCATGGTATACCATGGTATAAGCTGTGCCTGACTGAAGCCACAGCAGCAGTGTTGATAGATTTGCCTACCTGCAGATGTTAAAATCCTGCTGAGTTTTAGGGTTTTTTACAGGCAATTTAATTGCTTTAATAGTGCTATGTTCCATATTAAAATAATCTTTCTCAAGATCATTGGTAATTGCCCTTATCTGTTTTGGTTCAGTAATTATTTATTACTGCAGTAAGGGAGGAGGCTTGATTTTGTTCATCTTGGTATACCCCACTGAAACGTCCTGTCCCTACCCCAGGAAGTCTGCAAAAATAATCTTCTTTCTTTTGCACTAATGTTTCTTCGCCCAGCTCTGACAGAATAAGAAAAGTGGGATATTCTCTTTTGACTTGCAATTATTAAATTGCCACAGCTTTGCAACTTCTGCTTGCAGTTCTGTTCATGATCTTTTTCATCCATCTGAATCAAGAAGTTAAATTAGCTTGAAGAAACTAAGCACTCCTATTAGCATATGTAAAAGGCTATGAGTTATCATGGCACCCAGCTGATGTGCAGTAACATAAATTCCAGTACTTCATTTGCTTTAGATTCAATAACCACAGGCTTCCACTTGTCTTCACAGTTTCCGTCCGGTGTAACTATTACAACCCTCCATGGCTATGGTTATACTGATACAAACCTTACTATAGATCCTTTCAGTATTTGTCGGTGTCCTTCCTTTACCCTATAGATAATAGTAAAGATCTGTATGTCCAGGTAGCTGTGCTATAGGAAGAAATCTGCTTCAGGTATTACTTTGCAGTGAAAGTGGGTGCGATGGGTGCAGACATGTGAGCAGAAGTGAAGCTTTTTAAAGCAGAATCTTGACTGCTACAGCAGCACTAGCCCCTTGGTGGGAAGACCCTTCAGGTCTTTGCAAAGCGGAGGAACATGGCTCTGTCCATGGCCCAGAGGGGTCAGTTGGGCTGGGGATGAGTGAAGTAGGTACTGAAGGCATTTACAAGCTAGTGGCTAGGCTGGGCAGCTGATCAGGTCTTCTGAGCTCCATTCTACGCGATTTCTTGCTATAGAGATTTGTGAAACCTGGTTTGTGTTTTGGGAGGGTTTTTTTACTGGTTTTGTGGGCTTGAGGTCTCTACAAATGGAGACTGGTTAGTATCCAGTTTGATGTTTAACCTCACATTTATCAGACATCACATGCTCATGGTTAAGCTCATGGATGTCTGTAACACTGGCATAGCAACTTGTGGAGCTTTTTCTGTCTACTAAGTCCTCCTGACAGCTGGGGGCTTCATTTTCTGTTTTCCATGGCTTTGTTGTGGAGCAAAGTGGTCTGTGTGGCAGTTATTTTTTTTATGAGGTCTAATTGTCTTTAGACTGATGAATCCCACAGAACTCCCTTTCACCTAAATGGTACCATCTAAGCCACGTCTGTGTATAACATGCACTGTGGCTAAGGAATAATCAAGTACTAACCAGTCCCAAACAGCAAAGCCAGCTTTATCCCCACTTTTATTCTCTCACTGGTTTTCACAGTTGCCATCCCAGTAGTAAATCCTTTGCAGCTGATAGTGCCCAAAAAAGCTTTTGAAAGGTTTTAGAAAGGATCACAAATACTTTCTTCTGTGGGTAGCACCACCATCTCAATTTCTGCAATAGAGCCTCTGTAGACTCTGTTCACCTTCTTGAAAGGCTTTTGCCTCTCTGTACATTACTTTATTAATAATGCATAATTTCATTTTTCTACTACTGACTTAAAGAAATAAAATTTTAAACTCTGCATTAATGTGTGATGTACGAGATGAAAGCTGCTCGGGGGCAGTTCATTAAGACTCACCATTCATTTACTACTTTTCCCTGCAGCCTCCATTCTGTATTGCTGGTCAAAAATAATACTGACCAAACTTTCTTTGACCAGATTTTGTCATTCCCGACATCAACAGGTCCCATTTAGCAGTGGCAGTAGCTGTACAGATGAGCAGAGGGAGGGGGAAGCTCTGTCTGGGCATAGCATAGAGTTGGGACCTATCCCAGCCCTGATTTGCAGCGTGTCTTGCTCTTTCTAGGACATCTCTTGCAGGGATGCTCAGTCTCGCCAAGCTGCCCGAGCACTTAGTGCTTTTCACTTTGTGCTGTTAAATGAATTGGGATTCTATCCAGCTATCACAGCTGCAGCACAGTACAGGCACAGCACTTTGAAATGGTTTCTATACCATAGTTTAAGAGCCCCTGACACACAGCAAGATGAAGTCAGAGGTGAAAGCTACTTCAGAGTCTGTATTGATTCCTGGGTTTATTTTGTGAGAATTGGTCCCGGTAGCTATTGAAAGCAGAAGAAAACATCCTTTTCTGCAGACAGTATAGCAGGGCTTGCTGTGTGAGGATTCTGCCAAACTGATAGCTGTGCATAGAAACATAGAACTGTCTGGGTTGGAAGGGACCTCTAGAAGTCACCTAGTCCAACCCCCCTGCTGAGAGCAGGGACATCCTCAACTACAGCAGGTTGCTCAGAGCTCTGTCAAGCCCCACCTTGAATGTTTCCAGGGGTGGGGCCTCAACCACCTCCCTGGGCAACCTGTTCCAGTGCTCCACCACTCCCGTGGTAAAGAACTTCTTCTTTGCATCCAATCTAAATCCCCTCCTTTTCTAATTTAAAACCATCACCCTTCATCCTTTCACTGCAGGCCTTTGTAAACAGGCCCTCTCCAGGCTTTTTATCAACTCCCTTCAGGTACTGGAAGGTGGCTGTTAGGTCTCCCCGGAGCCTTCTCTTCTCCAGGCTGAACAATCCCAGCTCCCTCAGCCTGTGCAGACCAAACCCTCGCATTCCTGGGAGAGTGACATCATATACTGGTACAAACAGTGTGAGCTTTTCCTCGTCTTGCCAGTATGATGCAGTTCTCACCCACAGGACATTATTTACTGGGAGTTGTGTTTTGTGTGCATTCTAAATGCAGTCCTGATTGGTTTTGCTACTTGAGAGGCCTAGAAAAAGAGTTTGCCATTTCCCGTAACATGATCCTTGGTTTGATTTTAATGGTACATGCCTGAGTTTCTTCCCTATAATTCCATGGGATATTGTATAATTGCTCAACCTCATCCTTTTACTCCCACCAAATGTATTTCAAATACCAGTTTTCCAGCTCTTTATCATATCAGTGCTTGAGAAGACAATGCTTGTTTTAGAGCTGATACTTTATTACATGCCTCCTAATCTGATTAGCAGAGCTGAAGAGGACTCTTTAAGACGTTTGGAGTGTTTTTATTGACATCAACAGTCTTGAGACTGTAAGCTGTGCTGCGATAAAAAGCTGTACAAGGTGCAGTTGACCGCTGTGGCACACTTCCAGCGCTGTCAGTGCTGACATACGAAGGGTTCCTATGGTCCACCTATCAGTACAGTTACCTGGAGATAAACTCAGTAACAGATATGCATCTTATCCTCCTCCAGAAATACTTCTAGAAAAGGTGCTTCTCACAAGCACTGACTATTCCTTTAAAAAAAAGAGATAGTCCGTGTGATGTCCTGTAGTTGAGTGGTTTTGTACTATGTAATGAATGTGTTGAAGTTACATCTGGTATAGCTTAGTGGTGGCAGCGGTAGGCTTCAGTTACTTAATCCCAAAACAAGCCGCCTTATTATTCACAGAATAGCTGAGGTTGGAAGGCACCTCTGGAGGTCATCTGGTCCAGCCCTCCTGCTCATGTAGGGTCAACTAGAGCAGGTTTATCAGGACCGCATCCTCTTGGGTTTTTTAATACCTCCAAGGATGGAGACTCTACAACCTTTCTAGGAAGCCTGTGGCAGTGCTCAGTCACCCTCACAGTATTTTTTTTTCTTAGGTTTAAACAGGATTGTTTCTGTTTCAGTTTATGCCCTTCATAAACCCATGCTGACTACTCCTAGTCATCTTCTTGTCATGACCTTGCCTTGAGATGATTTCCATAAGGATTCGCTCCATCACTTTAACTAGAGACTGAGGTGAGGTTAACTGGCTTGTTGTTCCCTGGATCGTCCTTCACTTCCACAGTGTCATTAAAATGCCTCTCAAAGTGCCAGTGGTGACAGCCAGCGTGGAGCTTGGTTACAAATTGAGGGGGGCAAAGAACATTGCAGCACCTTTCCTTCCTTCCTGAGGACCACCCGATGCCATGTCACAACTCTGAGGGCACAAGGCCTCTGTTCAGCTTTCTCCCCATATCCCCCAAAGCAGTTGCATGCTGCCTTTTCCTAACAGACACCTTTCACCCTGAGCTGAAGGGGAACTGTCTAGAGTACAGGGCTTGTGGTCAGTATGGTTTAGCTGATGTCATCATATAAGATGCAATGCTGCTCTCTAGGTGGTTAAAGTACAGTAAAAGGCAACACTTGTGCTTTGGAGGATGGAAGACAGCAGATTCCTCACTATTAGAAGTTTACTGTAAATGGGACAAGATTGTTTAAAATTACAGTCATTGCTGATAGCGCTCTCTGTTAGTTGGATCTCAAGTGTAAAGCACTGTTCATTGAGCTATGAAGGACTGAAGAGTAGCTCATGGATATGTTGCTCTCCTACTGAATTCAGGCAAGTTCCCACCCTAGATTTAAGTAAGAAGTTGAGAAAATTGATAAATTCAAAGCAAGACACAGCAGAACGTACAAAATTTTGCATGATTTCCAATGAAACTGTGCAATCCCAGGGAGCTTAACCTCATCTGTTTCCCAAGCTTTAATGTGTCTTCATGCTCATAAAATTCAGCCCAGTTTTGCTGAAAGTTTTATTAATTTCATTCAACCTGGGAACTAACTCAATTTTCAGAGAGATAACATAATACCTAGATAGACAGTGGGTGGGTGGGAAGATGGATATGTGGTGATGACATAGGTTTAACAAACCTGTTTGAATTAGTATTTTAGAAAACAAGAACATAAAAATAGCTGAATAACTTCAGAATCAATTTTGTTTAACATAGCTTGGGTCAAATATCTGCAGCTAAAACCTTATGGGAGTTTCTGTCTTGGATGCCACTGCCTAGAAACCCAAGGTGAATATTCAAGAGTACATCCACAGAGGGACCTGCTTCCTGCCACTCCCCCATACCCACTGACGACTCCTCAATATCTGAAGCTTCCTTAAGAGCGGTGACACGGTTTGGGGCAATTTATTTCTGATAGATGATAAAATCCCACTGTCAAAGATGGTGAAAAACCCAGAGATGTTTACCAAGCAAATAAAAAGTACAGAAATAAGGAAATGAAAGCTGTGGGAATCTGTCAGCCTGGTACAGGTAGTGGAAGGCTCCAGACCTGCATGTTTTCAGCTTATACCTCACCTCTCCTTGCTGCTCTGTCAAATTGCTCTTTCCTGATGTTTCATAGTCAGATCAACTCTACTTTAGGGCTGTATAATTTTTCCTCTCACTAACTATTCACAACGATAAGGAGAGCAGCGATGCCGCTGTATTTGCCAAACTCCAAAGTGGAAGGGCTTTTGTTCCCCTGCTGGGTTCAAATCATAGGGTCTGTGTCCTGAATGGCTGGGTGGCTTTGCTTTGTGCTGTTGCAGGGCGGTGGTGGGGGACTGAGAGCTGTGTAACCCCTAGAGAGCTGTCAGGTATATGGCAAGTCTGTAGTGCTCACTAGGACTGATAGTTGATGTACCTGGGCAGAGTGCAGCCTGTGAAAAGGGCTGTAGTTATGCATATTTGACTCCTGATTAAGCTCACTATGTAAATTCATGCTCTTCGTGGGCATTTTCGTTTGCTGGGTATTTTCTTTGGTCGGTAGATCATAAATCACTGGCACGTTAAAAACCAGTTAATGTAAATTATGTAAAATCCTTCATGCAATGAAATAATTTTCAAAATGCTATTCATTGTCATTAGGGCATTTTTTCCACCATGAAATCATTTTTCAAATGACTTGATGCAACAAGACAGAAGTAGCAGATGCAGTAATAAGGCATCATTTGTGTCACGAGAGCTGACCAAGAGCTCTGTAATGTTTTAAATAATTCAGTTCTGAATTGCAGAAAAGCCTGTAGCTGTTTTTGACCGCTACAAAACAACCTGTCTGTTTTTTTGAGTTGTATTATCAATTTATTTCCACAGGTCATATGCAAAGTATGTTAAAAACTTTGCATCCTGACTGGAACAGAACTGTAGCTTCTTTTAATTACTAAGGGAAGGAAAGTTGTCCTTCAGAGATTTTTCTTAAACTGTATAAAAATGTAAATTTACTTCCAAGTTTTCCTTCACTGCAATATCATGCAAAATTTTGGCTTTCAGCGTTCTTAAGGAACCGTATTGCAAACACATAGCAAATGCTTTTTTCTTCCCTATAAATGATCTGCCACTGGTTTAGGGCCTTTTTTAACAGGTTGTTTTGTCATGGTGGGAGAAAAGGTGGCAATTCATAAATAATTCAGTTGTCTGTGTTTCCACAAAAGCTTAAGAGAAATTAATCAGATGTACCCAAACACTTCTAGCGTTGCTTCCACCTCCATGTTCCAAGGCAAAATAAATGTGCTGGTCAAGCTCTGTGGGCGTTCGGTAAGAACAATGCAAATGTGCCGGCTGCTGTCGGACCCACCGGAAGAGAGGCATCACTGTTAAGCGCTTCCAGAGCAGGGCTTGCCTATGACCTGCCTTTTACCACCACCTAAGGATGTGAAAAGCTACTTCAGGCCTCTTTATTCCCTTTCTGGGGATCAGCTGCCCTTCCCTTCATAGAAGAGCAGGACCTGAGCTCCCTGCAGAGCTGAGGAGACCATAAAGATTAATCTGGGCACAGATTGCTACACAGGTCATTTTCCCTGAGAAGCGAGAGAGGGGAAGCTGGAGAGAGTACTGTGATTATGGCTCATCTCTGGAGCAACCTGGTATCATCTTGAAGACAGAACTTTGACTCATCATTTTCTTTATTCATTCTCAGTATTGTGGGACACATTGACTCAGATTAAGGCACAACTTCAGCATGGTTTCAAAGTGCAAAAGTGATATGTAATCTGCAAACAAAATGGTTTTGTGAACGGGTTTGTCGTTCAGTTTAAACGAGGGCTTTTCACACTTGAAAGTAATTGTCAGATTCAAGTGTGAATGTGAAATGAAAAGGGCATTTTTGAAGCAATGCCCAGTGCAGATGCTCTTGTTCTGTAACAGGTGTGCACATTTTTATATCAATTAATCCTTTTCAAAAATGTATTATATTTGCTTGGAAAGAATGAAGTCATGCAGAAAAGGAGCTAGTTAAGAAACAGATACTGCACAAGGGCTTCTTTCACAGTGGCTCTTTGGCTGAAGTCCCAAGGCAGATGGGCACGTGCAGCTTTACCGGCCTCTCTTCTGGAGGGCTATCTACTCTGCCCTTTCCCATTCCGAAGCAGGAGGTGGTGCGCACCCAACACACACAGAGTTAATTGCCAATGTCAGCCCTGGGAAGTTGCTAAGCAACGTTGCTGGGCCCTGGCATCAGCTCAGCCACCAGCCACTTCTGCTGCCACAGGATGCCAGTGGTCCAGCACCCTCTCTCCCTGCACAGTGCAGCAGGGAAGTGCTTTGAAAACTTAGCTCACTTCCTCAGGTCCTGTAGTCTAATTAAGCTCACCTAAAAAAAAACCCCTATTTTGTAATTTAGCCCCAGTTGCTTCGAAATTGTTACAAGTATAAAGTTTGTCTGTACAGTAAAATCAGTCTATTCAGCTAATATCCATTCATTCTAGATGTTTTAAATCTGTCATTCCTACTTAAGATGAGCTGATCAGCTGATGATTTTGAAGTACTATTGTAATAAGTGAACATAAGTATTGACATCACACAGGTCTGAAATGGGATCAACATCCATCCAGTCACTGCAGTAAGTGTGCTTTACAGAACTGAGCCTGTGATTTTCCAATAAATTACCAGATATTTTTCAGCCTGGCATCCTAATCAAAAACAGGGCTGTCGGGGAATGCAACCTTTCGGTAAGTCAGCCAGTACTGAAATCATTACAAATGCAGGACTGTGTACTCTGTCACCCCAGCCTGGTCACAGATCAAGAATTCTGGGCTACATCGTCCACTCTTAACAGAGGCGTAACACTACTCCTTGTGCACTATGGATTTTACCATCTGTTCAAGGAAGGTTAAAGTCCTGAATACACTTGAGAAAGTAGCAGAACTCCAAATCAGTAGTACATTTATTGTTACATTTATGCTCAGAACAAATCATTCTAGGACTGCCAGAGGTAATAAAACCTGCATTTTTATGGATTAGTGTCCTGCAGTGATTTTGAGGTCTGACTGAGGACAAAGATAATTACTAAGTTTGCTTTCTGTGAGGATTCTTTGGTATCAAGTGAAGTAAAACACTACAGCTTCTCCCTCTTGCCTAAGCGTTTGTACTGTCTTCATTTTTTTACCTGACTGTGCTTACAAAACTTGTAGGAACTTAATTATTGGTCAAGTTTGGCTGAACTTGGACAGCTCGGTACTGGTGGAAACAAGCACACAAAAACTATGAAGAATTTTTTTCCTTAGGGAATCAGTTTAAAATCTTAGTAACCACAAAGAATCCACTCTCATAGATGTTCCCTGTTGTCCTGGTTTCAGCTGGGATAGAGTTGATTTTCTTCCTAGTAGCTAGTTGAGTGCTGTGGTTTGGATTTAGTGTGAGAATAATGCTGTAGCACTTATCCTAAGTTAAAGATTTTTTTCTTTTCTTTTTTTTTTTTTTCCAATAAACATTGATAATCCTCATTTTCTAAGTCTACTTGTTAGCAAGTTTTCAACTTCTTTGAATTTTTGGATTCTCAAAAGCTTCCATGGACAGTGCAGGCATCTGCAGAGTGAATTTACGTTTACTGGAAATATAAATGCTTTTCCTCACTTCCTTTTCTATTTTTTTAGGAATAGTCATGGCCACAGGTAGAGATGACTACTCAAAACTCACATTTTTCATGTTCATTTCATTATAGTGTGTTTACATTCAGCCACATCTTGAGATGATTCTCAACTAAAGCCTCAACAATGTTGTATAATCTTTAGGTAGCCTTCTTTTGCATCTTTTGATTTTCAAGCAAATCTGTATTCCCTTAGTCTGAATTGGGTTTTGCCAGGTATGTGTGCTGCTGTGGGAAGTGGAACCACACATCTGGAAATCAAAGAGAAAGTAAGAAGGGTAACAGAAAAATATTTGCAGGATCTGTTGCACTTTAATGATGATTACAGCGGAGTATAGCACTGACTACATCTTGTACAGTGACAAGTGCAAAAGACTGCTGTGGAAGTCATTCTGGTCTTTTTCAGGTTAATGGAGTTTTGATATTGGCTTCCATGGGATCAGGATTTATGTTTGGTTGGTTTCTACTTTTGTTTTTTCATATTTGCACCACTAGACACCATAGAAGATTGAGAGCAATCCAACATCCTCTGTTCTTGTTAGTATTGCTGTTCTTCCTCTTTTTTTCTGAGTGTTTTTCAAAGTTTAGTTTAACACTTCTCAGGTAGTCTTTATTTAATTTCTTATCTTTATAGAAAGATTCCGTGCATCCTGTTACCATTCACATACTAATTACAGACGTATTTTCTTCTGAGCAGACAGTAAATATATTGTTCTTTTTGTGTTTGGATGGGGAGTTTGGAGCAGCCCCAGGATCATCTAAGATCAATGAAGGAGCAGCAATAGCACCATGCCTTGGCTGGCAGCTACAGACTGTTCTGCATCAGCCCCTTACGTGCAGAAGTGGTTAGCCTGGGGGACTGATAATTACATAAGAAGCCTTTTCCAGAAATGTGCTGGAAGGGGGCTCACAAGAACATCTTGTTAAAATTCCACTTTTATAAGTGGAAATTTCTTTGCCTCAGAGATCAGTCCCTTTCCACGTATCATTTAATCATGACTATGAAAGATGACTTGTCTCTGCAGCTAATAAAAATATTTTGCCTTCTGACATACATTATATTGTAACTAAAACAAAACAAAGCAAAAAGGAAGGAAGGAGGGAGGGATACATAAAAATTCCCACTGAAAGGAATCAAATCATTTCCCAAGAACATTAACATTCCCAGTCCCCCAAGTAAAGTCCCCCATCCCCCATATGACAAATTGGTCTGTGAAGAACATCAGGAAAATGCAGGGTATTTTCACTCATAAAATGACTGGTGATGTTTTCTTCATTGGTTGTGGCAGGGAGATGAGGAAAAAAAAATCAATTATTAAAACTAATAAATGGGGTAATCACTACCACCACAGTCCTGCTTTCACCAAATAAATGAATCCCATTTGTACTGATTACCCACTGATGGCATGCTGAACATTAAACTAAGCGAAGAGAAGATATGGGATGAAATCCTGGTCCCACTGGAACCACTGAAAGTGTTAAAAATTTCACTGACTTTAGAAGGGTAAAATACTGAGATTTAGTTTGTGTCTCTGCTGAGGAATTGTGCATTTTAGAGGCTAGCAGGTATGGCACTGAGAAATGCATACTTGAAGTTACGTTCCCGAGTGCCCGTTTAGACCCTGAAATAAATGGCCTCATTTTCAAAAGCATTGAGCACCTCCTGGCTGGTGCTGATGAGACCATTCCAATGAACAGTCACTGTAGCTCATGCTAACGTATACCGACCAGTGAATATTTATCCCAAGTAAGCACTGCTCACTTCCTTTTTTTTTTCTTTTTGCATTGCAAAAAAACCTTTGAGTAAAAAAAAAAAGATAACAAAACCCCAGCATATTAACAAGAATATTGTAGAACTCATCTTTTCTCTTTGGTATTTTCTTTCCCTTATGTTCAGGTATGACATAAAATGAGGATTTGCAACTTGACTGAAGAATTACAAGCAGATGAGAATAGGTAATCTGTTCCCTGCTGCATGGCCTAGATCCTCCACGGGGAATGCAACATAAAAACTGACTCTGGAGCATGACTTGAACGTACGGATGAGAAAAGGTATTCACTATTGTATCAAACACCCTCATTTTTTTTTTTCATCTGTGCACTGTAGGAAAGCATTCTGATCATCAAAACTCATGGGTTTTAAGTGTCCTTCAGAGGCTAAGATGATCCATGTTGCTGCTGAATACGAGTTTTCCATAAGTATGAACAAAAAGTCATTGTAGCAATGGGAGGATGTTGGACATATATGTCAAAAAATAACTAAGTAAAGACAAAAAAAAAGTATTTATGGAAGACATTAAATCCCTTTAAAAGCAGGGTCAGTTTTATAATACAATGATCATAGGTGATGAAGGGACTGGAGCACTGGAGCACCTGCCTTACGAGGAAAGGCTGAGAGACCTGGGGCTTTTTAGTGTGGAGAGGAGAAGACTGAGAGGGGATCTAATTATTATTCTAAAAACACGTAAGGGCTGGGCGTCAAGAAGACAGGGACAACCTCTTTTCACTTGTGCCTTGTGATAGGATGAGGGGCAATGGATTCAAGATTGAGTACAGGAAGTTCCACCTCAACATGAGGAAGAACTTATTTACTCTAAGGGTTACAGAGCACTGAACACACTGCCCCAGAGAGGTTGTGGAGTCTCTTTCTCTGGAGATTTCAGGACCTGTCTGGATGCATTTCTGCATGATCTGCTTTAGTTTTGTCCTGCTCTGGCAGGGGGGTTGGACTGAATGATCTTTGGAGGTCCCTTCAGACCCCTAACATTCGGTGATTCTGTGTAGTTTTGTACGAACAGAAATTTCAGAATTGTTCCATAAAATTTAACTCAGATTTATTTGAATCTCTTGTTCTTTGAAAAGTGTCTGTCATTAACTTCTGTGTGTGTTTACTTAGTAAGACCTAACCTGATATTTAAAGTGCTGCAAAAGTGGCTTAACTGAAATCTTGTTTTAAGTCTATTTAAATTGAACCATTGCAGTCTTATGTAGATGCAGTTAAATCAATGTATAGCTGCCATATAAAATTCCACCCTTTGAATTAAGTTAAATCAACATAAGCCAGTTGTAAATCAATTTAAGTGTGTCCACATGTGGATTTGCTTCATGTTTAATGAAACCGATTTAAAGAAACAATCCTAGTGAAACCACTGCCACTTTCTTTTGCAGGCAAAGCCAATATTATGTTGATTTATTTGAAACCAGAACTCTTCTGGTGTACAAATTGAATAGCCAGCATAGCTCTGCACTGCACTGTTGAACTTCAACTTGAATCCTTTGTCTTTTTACGGATTTGGCTAATAAATTTTTGTACATGAAGACACGTTTCTCCCTCAGTGAGATTTAAGCCATGCATTTGTCTTCCCAAATGGGTTGGATTTTTTCTTTTTTAGAGTAATCTGATTAATCCAAACAGGATTTCACCCAATGTTTTTGTCCTGACAGAAGTAGCACAGGCTCCCTGTATCAGCAGTTACTTTCTTAACATAATAATCTAGCTTTTCATTTTGATATATGAACAAAGAAGGAAATTTTTAAATTCAATCAGAACAAATGGCCATGTGTTGTCTAATACAAGAAACCTTCTGCTAAGGTTTACATTGTATCTAGGAAATTGATGCTTCCATGAATTATGGCTTCAGATTACAGCAGTGTTCAGATGGTCCTGATGAAATAACAACATTAGTTCTAGGATTGTAGCTCTAACCATTTGTACTTCTGGAAATGGTGTGAAGATTAACTCATCCTTGTGCATATGTTTATCTTTTAGTGAATTTCTATCTTCCTATCTTTTGTTTTCCTATACCTTGAAAAGGGAGAAAGAAAGGAAAAGTTCAGACTTGCAGGTCCCAAGTTCCTAGTGTCTTATCTGAAAATTACAAATTTACATCCATGAGAGACATGCATAAAAAAAAACCCAAGGAGTGCCTATGATTTTGTACAGTCTGTTTTTTTTTCTTTTTTCCCCCAAATATGCCAGGTATTCTAATAAAAGCTATTCCCACTCCCTGCAGACTTTACCTGCTTGGCAGCCATAGGCAAGTGCAGCTACAGTAACACTGTTGCTGGTGTGCTCAGTGGTGTCATGCATCCTGCAACCCAGTCAGAAATTCAGTGGGAGCATGGGGCTGCTAAACTAAAGAAAAATTAGTAGTGGTATAACTCTTCACACCCATTCAATCTGGAGTAATTTATACATCTAATAACCATTAATTTTGTACATACTCATTATTTTGTCACTGTGCTGCAGGGGAACACTAGATTTGTATCTCACGGTGACAGATCCTAATGAATCTTTTCTGTAGTATCTAATGTGGTGGTCTCTTCTTCATTGTCCCTACTCGTAGTTTTCTGCTAAGTGCTCTAAAAGGATCTTCAGTAAAAACACAGATCTGGAAAGGAGAAAACAGATGCAGAGCACAGGCCACACCCTAAACTCATGCTAAAGATATACCAAGTGAAAATCTGTCTGCCAGCCAGTGCCCTCTCAGGGCTGTCATTCCCAGCATAGTGTGAGCATGCCATTCTCGGTATAACACTAGCACAAACATCCAAGTGCTTTGAGATTTCTGAGGGGAAAAATTTGGAGAACTGTCTTGGATATGATGTAGGTACTTTCTTAAAACCTGTTTTGGTACAGTTCACTTCAGTAAAATATCCAAATGTGAAGGAATGTGAGCAAGAGAATAATCAAAGATACAGAGTTACTGATTCAGCATGTTTCATTAACAAATATGGAAGTTTTAAATACAATTTCTTGTTTGTTTGCCTCGATACTGAGTTTCAGGCTACTATACTGTCTGGAGACAAACCCGATGTCTGTCACGTAGCTGTTCCTACCTGTCTCTGATCTAGACCCAACTTTCCCCATCCCTTGTTCCTTCTCCTTTCTATGCATTTTAGGCCTGATCTGCTGATCAGTCTCTCAGAGCCAAATAGCCTGCTGTTCTCCTCTTCCCCATGTTTCTAGTCCCATATCTTCCCCCTTGCCCTGGACAGGACACAGTTGCCTCTCCTTATCCCAGACTTGCCCAGCTCCTGTTGCTCCCTCTTCCTTCAGTCTCATGCCTTTTGGAGTCTCTGAAAATGGTTTCATTCTCAATCTGCTGGTCCATGAGGCAATGGTAAGTGGTCTAGGAAAAAAATTCATTTTCAGATAAAGTATGTTTTCAATTCAGATGGTGACCCAAAAGGAATTCAGATGGTTAAGAGGCTTTACTGAGCAGAAGACTTACGAACTGCTGCTGTAGAATATATTTCCATGGTTAATTTGACAATAAACCTTTTCTTGCCACATGTGACTTTTAAATATGTAGAAAGATTTTTTTTCAACCTCAGATTCATAATCTGTTGGGTTGGCAAAATCTTCTGTAAATTCCTCAGCTGTGCACTTTGGCTTGACTTCATCTTTCACCCAAACCATCAATTCTATTTCTGTTCCCCTAACCCATCTATTTTTACACAAGGACTTTGTGTATTAAGTTCTGTGCTGTGCTGGCCATCACACTCTCAATCTTCCCTTCGTTCAGTCACACAGTTTCCAGAGCATTCTCTGCTCCAAAACTTCTGTCTCCCATGACCCTGTTTGCAGGCTAGCAGCTTCTCTTCTCAGTTCTTACTTACTCCAGTTGTATTGTCTTTAGTCTCTACCTGGCACTTATCCCACTGCTTCCAGGCACATATATCTTCTCCTTGACTTTTGCTCTTGCTTTTTAAAGTACTCTTTTTCTTGTTAGTGTCAAATATAGCTCCCTCCTTTTATAGGTTCTCCTGCAGTATCAAAGCTGTACTTGCCTCTCTGTTCCAGCACCATCCTTTGCCACGCTGCTTGTTTATGCTGCTAATCACTGTTCACCATCACACTCAGCAGAAGCAAAGCATCTCCCAGCAACAGCAGTGTAAAAGCATACACTCATTTTTTTTTTTTTTTAAATAACAAACAAGGTTTATCACATTCTCTTTGGAGAACTTCTATTGGGGAAGCAATTTTAGGGTTTTTTTTTCTACAAAACCAGATAAAAAATACTTTTTTTGTTGGGATTGGGTTTTTATTGTTGTTGTTGTTTTTATTTTGTGGGGTTTGGGGGTTTCTTTTGTTTCTTTTTTTGGAGGGGGGTGAGCGGGTGGTGGGGGAGGTTGAGTGTTCCCAAATGCTGCATTCTTCCATGTTTCCCAGAATCTAAGACAGAAGTGTGCAATTAGGCAATTTTAAAGCTTGTCAAAGCTGCAGACAATAAAAGGCCAGACAATACAACATAGACATAACACATTACAGTGAGTGTTACAGTTATAAAATAAGAGAAGATGTTCATAACAGGGAAAGGAGTGAATTGAGGGCGGGGGGGGGAATTCCTTCATCAGTCTCAGTGGTTCTTAAACAATTGTATCTAGCTGCATGCTCCAAGTGGTTTTGAATTTGTCTCATTGGTCTCTAGGGTGGAAAGCTACTTGTTCTGTGCTGCTCCTTCAGACAGCCAAACACCCCTTTGTCTATTCTGAGCTCAGGCTTATTTCTGTTTTCTGTAAAATCATACACTTGAATGCAGGCATGATCTTTGCAGCTGTTAAAACCCCAAAGTCTTTGTGACTGTGGTAATCCATTTCATCAAATAAACATAGTGAATGTGATTTTTCAGCAGAAGTTTGTCTACTAAAGACCACTTTAATTCTCTGTTCCTTCAGCTGCCTGACTGCTGGACAGTCCCAGGCAGTACTTACCAGTGCCCTATTTTCTGTATTACAACACTCTGAGGCATTAGAGAAGACGACCTTTGCCAGCTTGAACTCCAGTGTTTCTGATAAAGTTGATATTTATATTTTGGTATGAAGCTGTCTGCAGGCCATAAAAAAAGTCTCTTATTACAACCTGCACTCTGCCACTGGGACATTTCGAAGGAGGGACCTCCTTTCATAAAGACCTTCAGACTGGTGCAGTTGTTCGTTAGTAAAATGTTTTAAGGCATTCTGGGAATTGTGACAGTCCAGAATTGTCTGATCTAGTTTCTTAATTTTAATTATCCCTACAGTAGTAAAGACAGCAATGCAGAACACTGTTTATTTAGCATTGGGAAAGGGAAAACACATTTGCCACTTTGCCTGTAATAATTTCACTTTCTTCAAATGACAGACGGGTTGTTAACCAGAATCAAATGGGACACCACAACAAATGCTATTAATTTCTCTTTTGTAACTTAGGAGGATATATACGAAGAGGCAACAGAAAATATTGAGATATTTATGTAGAATATTAATTTTTGTACTTAATCTTTCTGCAGCAGCTCAGGGACAGATGGCACTCCCTGTTCACTTCACTGGGGGAACTCAGGGTTTAAATAAGGCTTTACTAGCTAGTTAAAATTTCTTGGCAGTTTATTACCTTGGTCCTTAATTGCATTCATTCCCCTATGGAGATTCCTTTGAGAGAGATTCTCCATTACATGGCTGCTGAGAGATTTCCAACAATTCACATTTTTCCCAATTAATTTCAGACTCAAATATTGACTTATTTTGGGAATGAAGTGATAATGGAACTGAAATTCTGCTTTCAAGAGTTGGATATATGTACCATGGGGTATTAATCAGTATATACTATTAATTTATGCCCCAGTGGATGATTCTGTAATGTCTGCTGTCTAGATGAACTCTCAAAGTTTTTGCTTCAGAAGCAAATTGAAAGGAATAATGTGATGATGGCTTAATGCCTCTGAACATAATGAAAGTATCAGAGACTCTAGCTCATGATGTAAGAAGCTGGTGAGAATACAAGATCTGAATGGTGAAATTAAACACAGGCTGGAACCCAAAAGTTTGTAGATAGGGGAAGATAAACCTTCTTTTCTCTGTGTAAGCCTAAGATATCACATTATGATCCCTGGATTGAACACAGTGGTATAAATAAGTTGTCAGTGACTGGCAAGTTTTTAACAATCCGGCTTGATTTGGATGCAAAACAGAACTCAAAAGCATTTTCAGCTAGGACTGACTCTGTATCAGTTTCTAACTGGTCATCTGCCAGCACTCTTGAAAAGAGATACCTGTTTAAAGTTAAAACATAGCAGGGTATCCCTGCTTTAGTCAGGGAGCATAACAGTATTAGGGCTTTCCTCAGTGTCACTCTCCAAAAATAACTCTTTAATTGTCCAGGTAACTTTTAACAAGAAAAAAGTTTAAGGAGTGGTGCGTGGATCCCTGTGGCCATGTCCTCCAAGATTTCCTTGCTTTCAAGTTCTTAACATACTGACCTCTCATACTATGATGAAATCTGCTGTGCTGCACTACTGTAGCTCCTGGCCATTTTTCAATAAGTAGCCCCAGCACACTGGTGTGTCTGTACCCAGTGGGTCCTTGCGTTCTAAAAGTAGAAAAGATTCTTTCATTTCATCAGAAATCTTTGGACAATGTTAATAATTCACCATTTTTTATTACAGAGGGCTACTATTATACCCAAAAGGGCTGTTTAATCAGGCCTTTCAACCTTAATCAGCTTAGAAATGACTGCTTTTTCAACTAATTCCCAGAAATAATGCATGTCCATAAAGGAGGAATTCAGCCTGATATGAATGTGCTTTTTGGAAATCATATTGCTACTAGCCAGAGCTTGATGCGTATCTGGAAATAAGAGTCCACAATGTCATTTAGGTCACAGGCATTTGTTTTTGTTTTTTCTCAAGTTCTCTTAAAATTTTTTCATAATGCTGATTTAATTTTTCAGTACGGCATATCCGGTAGTCCCTTACAGCTTGAACTGGGGGTTACTTCTTTAGTTTTCACTAGAAAGTTTATTTTCCTCCACAACGCTTTTGAAATCTATGTATAATGGAAGTTTATAATGCTCAGAGTGTCTGTTCCTTGGATGTGCTTCCATTCGGAGTGTTACAGATATTCAGTCAGAGAAAACAGTTGTAGCAATGCAGGAGGCATCTCAAAAATTAACAAGTTCTTCCAAGGCAGAAAGAAATTGGCACAAGTAGAGAATCCAGATAATGGCAAAAGTATGAATATTCTCCATGTATGGGATATATGAACTTCTAGGTATTACCTGTACATCTTTGAAATGTAATTCCAGCACCATCATTATTTTGTCTGACTTAGAAGCTTGGGGTCTAGATGAGCCCATAAAAGGAATCTACCAATAGCCATGTGTGTAAATGGTATAGATATTTATTTATTTTTAATTTTTAAAAGGAAAATAAGCTGGAAAAGCATATACATAATGTGCATATAGGTCAGCAGTGACCCATTAGATGCATTTTCACCTTGATGTCAGGGCCCTGAGGGCACCACCAAGATCTGCAACCTCTTCTCACACCCTGAGGTTTTGGCTCATGTGACACAGACAGGTGATGTTGTGTCATGCTGATGGGAAAGCCTGGGAGCTTGGGAGAAAGAGCTGTGAGAAGCCTGGTTGAGGGCTTCCCCCTCTAGTTTGGGAGCCAAATTTATCTCAAGCCTCAGGCTTGGTCCTTGTCTGAGCTATATGCAGGAATACCCTCCCTGGCCGTACACTTCACTGATCCTGACTTTATCTTCATGACTTGACTTCCTGGCTTGGTGCCACAAGGCTGCCCCATCCTTGTGGATGTATCTGGAAATCATAGCACTCTTGGCTGACCCTGATTAACATCAGTAGACCCTCTCAGATCCCCTTGCACTGGTACCATGGGTCTTACCCCTTGCTGGTGTGGACACTGCCCCGGCCTGTCTCATTGGTTGCCCTCGGTTCCTTGTAGCCTGGCCTTCCTGCTCCTTGGCATTTGACAATATCTCTTCATTCATCTGCTAAATATCAAATGACAATGAAAACGCAGCACTTAGCATCTCCAACAAGCTAACTAACATATATTTGAGATGGAGGCAGTGGTAGAATACGGTGAGATGTGACATCATGGTCAGAAGTTTTTTTAACACTTAGCACCTTCCCCAATCATTTGGTATTTGTCTCATGGCAGGACAGCAAGTGCTTTTTAGGGATATGGAAAATGGAAACCTAGAAAATTTGGTGGTATTTAACTGATGTCAAAATATTCCTGCCAATTATCACTTCCTCTTAATATCTTTGCCAAATGAATCACGTAAGTATTTGTAACGGCGACTTAGGCTTGAACTGAGGCGTTTGACACCATGGGAGCTGTATATTCACAAAGAGACTTTACATGTTGTCCTCATTTTGGCTGGGATAGAGCTAATTTTCTTTTCTTCTTAGCAGCTCACTTCTTAGTATCTAGAATAGTGCTGTATTTTGGATTCAGTATGAGATGAATGCTGATAATACACTGGTATTTTTAGTTGTTGCTAAGGTATCAAGGACTTTCCAACTTCCCATGCTCTGCAAGCAAGCAGGTGCTCCCAAGGTCTAAGAGTTTTTGAAGAGCTCTGACTAGAAAATAGGGGCAGGGAATCTCAGATCCCGGGTGAGCCAGAGTGGGAAAACAGGGGAAGGGACTGGGCCTGTGGAAGAGAGGGGATGGGCAGGAACAAAGGGGGACCATTTGAGGCTAAAAAAATGAAAAGTAATGAAAGACAGACAAAGAAAAGCTCTAGACGAGTTAGAAATCATACTACTCCATAGCTCAGCAACCTGTATTATGTTTATTTCCTTTCATCACCCTCATCAGTGCATCATTCAGGTTATTCACATATCACATGGTGCCATTTTGCAAGAGCATCTTTCTTCATGCTTCCAACACGTGGAGTCGCAAACCTCTACAGACTCTGAGAAACCAGACATGATGGCACAGAGGGGGTTTCTGCAGGCATTCCATTTCAAAAGCAAAGTTAGTGCTTTCCTGCAGGGAAACCATTTCTTTGGTGTACTTCAGTGCAGAGATAACATTGTACTATCTGCAAATGAATTATCTGTATTGATCTGGCCAGTTAGGCGTGCCTGCCAACATGCCATTAACTCTCTGCTACAGTCAGAGGAACCAAAGACACCATGTGTAACTGATAACACAATTTAAATGCATCCTTCATACCAGTATTTCATTTCTCTAAGAATCCTGTGGTATTCAATACTCCTTTACTCTCTTCCTGGACCATTTCACATTCATCCATGTAGTAAACTTGCTATACCTATTCTGGGTGATAATAAAGCACACACTTTGAGCGGAAAAGGTTACTAGATGCATTAGTCACAGACACCGATTAAGTTTTTATATATAAGTAGGGTAGTCAGTTGTAACAACTAGAAGGACTTTGGTGTGAAACAAAAGAAAAACAACAGAAGTATACTACTGTCACAGTTTAGGGTCAGGGCAGCCGCTTAGACTATAACAGATGCTCTCTGTTAACCTCCCTCGCTCCCCAGAGGGGAGGGGAAAGTCGGTAAGAGAGAGATTTAGCAAATAGAAAAGGAAACTAGAACATCTTTCATGAAAATTAAAATAATAAAAATGGAACGTGGTGCA
>JAAGNO010007603.1:20591-52304 GCA_033439905.1 Ceryle rudis | reverse complement strand
ACAGGGGGGGGGGGGGGGGCGGGGGGGTGGGGGGGGGGGGGTGTCTCGGGGCGGGGGGGGGGGTGTGCCTGCCAGCCCCAGGCTTGGCGGAGTGGTGCGGGGCGTGGGGAGCACAGCTATGCCCTGGGGTGGTTGCCCATTCTCACCTTCTGGTTCCTGCCTGCCAGGTGCCTTCATGTTCCCTTACTTCATCATGCTGGTGTTCTGCGGCATCCCCCTCTTCTTCATGGAGCTCTCCTTTGGGCAGTTTGCCAGCCAGGGCTGCCTCGGCGTCTGGAGGGTCAGCCCCATGTTCAAAGGTAAGGAGCTGCCCATCCCCACCGGCACACAGCGGCACTGTGCACCCGCTGGCACAGCCCCCGGTGCACAGTATGACCCCCGCACACCTTGCGTGTCCCCTGCACGCACACCTCTGGCACATGTGCGGGGCTCGCGCAGCCCCACACACGTGTGCCTTGCACACGCATCACCGTCTGCGTGCCAGGCCACGCTGCCCTGCACACACAGCCCCGCGCACATTACACACGTCCCCGCACACGTGGCGCGTCTCCTGCGCAAACCCCAGCCCTGCACTGGCGTCTGCTGCACAGGCATTACACACACATCCCTGCACGAGCCACACGTGTCCCCAACACGTCACTCTCGCAGAAGCCACTCAGGTCCCCTGAACACGCTGTGGGTGTCTGTGGACCCTCCAGCACTGGGCATGCTCCTGCGGTCCTCTCCCTGCACCACAGGCAGTGGGTACTGCGCCCACGTGCGTTGGCTCTGGCCATGCTCAGAGCTTGCCCTCCTGCAGACGAACCCTGCTCTGGGTCCGGTCCCCAGCACACTGGTGTCACACACACGTGTGTCACACACAGTGCCTGTGCACTGCCTACCAGGTGGCGTGCCCCTGTGTCATGGCTGAGTGCGGGCAGCCTGTGTGTATGCTGCTGCGTGCTCTGCACTGCGGCGTGCTCAGACTGGGGTGCTTTTCCCCGTGCTTGTGTGGCCTCTGTCACATGCCACCGGGCAGCAGCAGCCCTAAAGTCACTGCAGCCGGGAGATATCCCCTCGGTTCTCTAGGGCTGCAGACGCCAAGAGTTTTCCAACAGCCTTGCGGGCCGTGAGATCCCCCCTGCTTTGCCCCGTGCCCCAGGGGCCCTTTCCTCACTGGGGGGGGGGAAGAAAGAGAATTTTTCAATTCTTAGCTGTTTCACTTCAGAGGGATCACAGTGCAAATCTGACTTGGATAAGCAGTGTTGTCACTGGCTTTGCTTCAATACAAAAATACAGCACTGAAAAAAGCTCAAAACATCACCTGGTTCATCCCTTGCTTCACAACTGCAATACGACCTGCCAGACTGTTCCTAGCAAACAAAATCTTCCAGTCTATTCCAGTGCACAGATAGATACAGGCTTACACTGTATTACCAGCTAAACGAAACAGACATGGAAAACAAATTATCCCCCACCTATTCCTGTGCAGCTGGAGCAAGGGTGAAATGAGAAGGCATTTCTTAAATTGTGAGGACTAAGTGATGGAGTAAAAAGACCTCAGGTTGTCGTCCTGCACCTGAGCCCTAAGTTGCAGGGCAGTTGTGCAGCACAAGGGAACTCTCGTCACTCTACACAAATATTTCACGATTGTGAAATAAGCAGTTTTTTGGTCCTGTTCTTTTAAAATACCCATCAATCTCACAGGTAGGTTTTTTTAAGCTTCTACATAAAAATACTTAGACGCTAGACTAACAGGCAGCTTCCACCTCAAAAAGCTGAAGAGCTCCATGTTGCACAAACAATGCATCTTTGCCAACATTTTTACACAGAAACCTCAAAAGCTTTGTGCAGGGGGGAGGAGATTTGATGTTCATTTCCAGCCATTATTAATTAAATGCTGCCTACCCTTTTTATAAAATACCAAAAATTAACTTTTACAACTCACAAGAAAAATAAGGTATTTATCAAAAGGCTGTACATCTTTACCGTATTTTGTAACTATTTTAAGCTACACATTATCAGTATTATTCTTTTGTATCTGCAGTAACCAAATAGTACAATTTAACTTCTCTTTTTCTCAAGTTTGACTCACAAAGTTAGATAAATGAATGCAGTACATACCAGAAAAATCAAATTTAATTCAAAATTTTGTGCTACCTTAGCTAAATAGCAGTAAAGCCTAATAAAAGTAATTCAATATTCAAAAGATAATGTAGGGTACTGTAGCTGAGAGATGTCTACCAGCTCCATCAACACTAACTCACCTACAAAGCATAACAAAGAAAAATAATTGAGTAGTCCTCCCTAAGTAGCAGTTACCTACTGTGCAATAGCTGAAGCTGCAAACTACCAAGAAAAGCCAACAGCTTGTATAATTCAATATTTTATCCAACAAGACACCATCCCGTATTCAGATAAGGAATGTGCCACTTCAAAGTTTCTTCCCCTCAGTCTGCAGTTAAAATGTCTTTCCCCTAAGCATTCACCAGATTATTTTATTACAGATTTCAATCACAACTTATATTTCTCACTCAAAAAAAATTCACATTACATGCATACAAGAATAATACATCAAAGAGCAAACAAACCCATCCCACACCGTCATATCCTTCGCTGCAAAGTGGTACTCGGGATGATTACCACTAATATACCCAGCAGACTGCTTTAGCAATAGCTTAAAAAAATATATTTACTTGTACTATATGCTTTGCATTCTCCACAAACTTCTTCACAAAAAGTTTCTTCAACTAAACTCATTATTCCTCTGATACTCTCAATGCACCAATGCTCGTTATGTCTCTGTAGTCACATAGCCACTTACCTTGTGCTTACTGGACATAATGACCACAACAGCTGCCTACACTGACCTGAGCGTGCAGAGGGATCCTCTGATGTAGAGGCAACAGAAGTTGCAGGCATTGCCATGGAAAATGGTACCTAAATTTAGGTAATTCAGGCAAAGCTCCACAGTCTCCAGCCCTTTGCAATACACCACAGAGCTACTGCAACAAAACCCGGCCAGTCATTAAGCCTCTCTGATTTGGCCACCTCACATTCTTAAACGTACTTTTGCGAACAACCTTGCCTCAATCCAGAATTTAAAAGCCAAAACCAAAGCCAATGATTAACATGCTGATTAAATGAATGCTTAACAGCACCAAGTTACAATGTGCTGCAATGTTTTTTCTTTTCTCTCAACAACTGTATCGAGAATATTTATTCTCCAGTTGAATAACATTCACTAAGCACTTCATCAAGCAAAGACAACAACATTACAGCCCATTAATTTTTCACTTTGGTCTAAAGCCAGAACCAGTTTAAATACCTCACCATCTTTCACCCTGCAAGTAATCATGTTAATATGCGTCTCACTTGCCCCAATTCAAACAGCACCACATCCATACTTTGCATTGCCACTTGGTAATATCTGTTACAAAAGATACACCACCGCTCTCCCCAAAAAGAGAATAAACTAGCCAGAAAATCTCTTGACATCTCAGAAACAAGGTCACAGTATCTCCTATTATAGCCTGAATTTCACCGAGGCCTTCATCAGCAATTAAGAACACTCGGATATTTTAGAAGACAGTTTTGAGAGTTTTGCAGTGTAAAAGAAACCAAAGGAAATTGTGGCAACAAACAGAAATTAATAGAAAAGCAATGGTGAAATGTCCAGAAAACAAGTACATAACAGCTGAAATTTGGAGCTCTGCAGACAGAACTTTTGGAAAACGACATTGCATGCAGATGCCCCGATATCCCAGCAGCAGTGAATTCATGGCCTTGCTTTATCATACACTTTTATCTGGGTAAGCTTTTACCCATTCCCCTCTTCTCTTCAGCTACCTTTCTGAGAAACTCACACAAACCATCAGCTTAACTTGACTCGAAACCAAACAAAAGATATAATAGTTGCTGAGAAATGACCAGACAGACACACAGCATGAGCTCAGCATAACAAGGAAAGCAGACTGCCATCATGGGTGTCTGGACAAAGAGCAATGGCACAGCTAGAAAGTTAAAAATGTGGCAGTCTTCTTACCAAACATAGCATCCTCACATGTCATGAGGCTATCTGCAGTCCAGATTCATGTAATCACAAAATGGTTTGAGTTAAGAAGGGACCTTAAAATATCTAGTTCCAACTCCCTCTGTCATGGGCTGGGCCACCTTCCACTAGACCAGGTTCTTCAAAGCCCCATCCAACCTGGCCTTGAACATTTCCAGCGATGGAGCATCCACAACTTCCCTGGGCAATCTGTTCCAGTGTCTCACCATCCTCTCAATAAAGAATTTCTTCCTTATATCTAATGTAAATCTACCCTCTTTCATGTTAAAACAATTAGCCCTTGTCCTATCACTACATGCTCTTGTAAAAGGTCCCCCTACAGCTTTCTTGTAGGCCCCCTTTAAGTACCAGGAGGCTGTAATAAGGTCTCAAAGCCTTCTCTTCCCCAGGCTGAACAACCCCAGCTCTCTCAGCCTGTCCTCAAAGGGGAGGTGCTCCAGCCCTCTGATCATCTTTGTGACCCTCCTGTGGACTTGCTCCGACAGGTCCATGTCCCTCTTATGCTGGGGGCCCCAAAGCTTATCTCAAATTAAATTAGCCCTTAAATTAGATGGTCTATTTCCAAAAAAAACCTTTAAAAGCTTTGTTTAAAAAAAAAAAAAAAGAAAAAAGAGAGCGAGAACTCTGCATGTCAACTGTCAATATTGAAGTCTTTACCATCATCATGTAAAATTTTGCTACAATGTCTTTCAATGTGGTTTGCAAGTTTATTTTCAGATGCTTTATAATTACTTACATTGATATAATTGTTTTTTGTATGAAACAAAAGTGGGTTTTTATGATTCACAATAAAACCTTGAACAAAATAAAGTGATGGTGGAGTGCTACAGGAAGAACTCAGACCCTCAGCATCTGTCACTGGCCAAGAAAGGCAGTCTGCCTGTAATCCTGCCTGCCAAAGTCACCGCAATTTGCAGAAAAGTGCTTCACAGCATCTGACAGCATTCTGCTTCCTGCTCAAACACTTCTGATGGGAAAGTTCCCCTAAGCAGGTCTTGTTGCTGGTTTCAGACGATAACTCAAGGAAGAGATTAAAATCCCTGTATTTACTATGATGCCAGTGCAAAATATATGGAAATATAACTTCCTGTTTTAAAGATCTTTCAAAACTACATAGAAATCTACCATTCAAAAAAAAAAAAATCTGCTGTTACATATAGCAACATTGTCTTTACACTTGCATGTACTTATTACAGTTTTAGAATAAATCCAACAGGACAAAGAAAATACCAAAAGAATTTGCCAAACAGTCAAGAATGTATTTTATATGCAAACTGATTTCATCTATATATGCTGCTGGATACACCTGATTATAGAACAGGCTTAAATAGAAATTACGTTAAACGTTCACTTTGTGCTCAAAAAATACAATCAACAAACTACATCTCCTCTCAATGTTTCTTTCTCATATGACCCAAACATTCTCCCCTTTCATATCTGCATATTAATTTTTTGTCAGACAGCTAATACACTGTTCTTTTCCTAGGAGTTGCTCTGGAGGGGAAACAAATTATTTTTGTAGCTCTTTGACAAGACAGTTGATTGTTGTGGCATGTTTACTCCCAACGTGAACTCCAAAATGTCATATTGCGCCTCATTTAGCCTTGCTTGTTTAAAACCGTGCCAACATGACAACTTGCAAGCTTTCAGCAAACTGTTGTATTTCTCCCGGCGTTGCTGCGTGTGCACAGTTGAAAATATTTTGCTTTTGTTCTAAGTTGCTGACGTGTTTCAGTTGTGCTTTGATTAATACATGCTCAATTACATGTCATCAAGAAGTTACATTAAAGTGATGGGTCTTAAAAGATTGAGAGATACACTGTATTGAAGATTACAAATTTTCATAATTGAAAATAAAATTTCTCAAGCCTATACAAGATCTACTTTTAGCAACCAAAAGTTTCAAATAATTTCTCAAAAGACACAGTTTTATGTATTTAATTCTAAAAAGAAGGGAGGGGAAATTTTAACTCCCACTTCTGTAGTCATTTCCTCAGTTGCTCTTTGCTGCCTAAGAAGGAAAACACCTTCCAGCTTCCACTGAAGGCAGCCCTGCCCAGCACACGTGCAGAAGCGACCAAGAATAGGGAGACACCGGCTCCCTCCCTGGCTTCTTCCTGGGATCTCAAAACAAATGACACTTTTTCGCACCAGTCTTTCTGAATGCCACTGATTATAGCACAAGAACAAAGAATTTAGAATAAGCCAGACATGACTGGTCTTCCATTAGCTAGGTCTGGAGAAAAACCAGGGCCCTTTGAAGCAAAGCTCAGAAATTATAATCATTCTATTATTTCTATTTTGCTATTAGTGATTTGCAGAATGTTATTACCTGCATCTCGCTACATCTTTTGTTATGAAGAGAGAAGGCCCGTCAGTGATCACTGCAAATTCACCACAGGTATTTTTAGTATTCACAACACGTCCTCAAAGCAAAAAGAAATCTGAACTATTTCACTGTTACTGTAAATAAAAGGAATTATGTTTCTCCTATGAACCCTGCATATAAAATACATAAATAAATAAGTATTTAAGGTTTTGTTTTTGCACAGCCAAGATAAACAGCTGTGACTTTTCCTCAAGGGAAGGGTGCTTCTTTCCCAGCAAAACAATCCAGGTCATCTGTCACTATAATGGCATCAACTCAATGCAGCAGTAAATTATTTTTAAAGACTTACTAATCCAAATGCACTGTACTCTACTTGTGGAACCTAAAAAAAAAAATTTTAGAATTTATTTTTGTGACCTTTATCCTTTTTCAGGTTTCCTATTCACTAGAAGACAGATTACACAATTCTGTTACATCTCTGGTTCTGGTTTGGACCCTCTATCTAGACATTACTTTAGTAGCATGCTGACAGTTGCTGGCAATACCAAAGAATTCAGCAATTTCAGGCTCACAAAATACTTCTGTAATGAATCAGATTTTTTTTATTTCATTCTGCTGCTCCCTTTTTTCCTATTAGAGCCTTCCCCTCCTGCTTTCCCGCCACAGCTTTCATACTGTCCACAAAGAGATGTCCCTCGGCTTCTCAGCGCAGCTGCACGGCAGCTGATGACAGGCTGTCCTGCAGCCCCCACACTCCTGCCCAGCCACCCTCCGGTTCCATCCCTTCCTGCCAGAGGATCCCTGGGCACTTTGAATGGAACGTAGCAGGGATGAGCTGCTGCAAAAGCCACGTAACACAACTCTGAGGGTCTACTTCAAGGCAGCGATCAATTGCAGGCAGAGTGCCATTGATTTCAAACACTGCGATTGTTTTTTTGCTGTTGCTGCTTCCCTTGTTTTAACACCTGGACTGTGCAATTCTATTTGCATCTCTGCAAGGAACAGACAGAAAGACCAACAATTGTCAATTACTTCAATCACACTTCACTGTTTTTGTGTGAACGTGGTTTGGCCACTAGCATATACTGACACAAAAGTTCTCCTGTCACTTTTTAACTCTTATTTGACAGCAGAGTTGAAGAGATGCAGTAGGTGTTAAGCCATTGGTTATCAATCATGAGTCCCTCTGCTCACATATAGAGCAAATATGCCTTAAAGTAAGCAGTTAAGAGTATGTCCAGGTCTAGTTACAACAACAGCGTGGAAAAAATGAAAAGGGACAGTAGAGGTGCAGCAAAACTATACTGATAATGTCATATGACCTGAATCTAACAGCATGGTGCAACACTTGAGGAAGGGCTAAAATGGCTTTAACAACAACAGCCCTTCATGAGCGAAAACACACCTGGTGGGTTCAGATGAAAGACAGGCGATTTATGATCCTTGACCAGACATTACCTGTGACTTTATTTCATAAAATTCCTAGCAATATGATTTTCTTTTCATGTTACTCTATGGCACACATTAATCTAATTCCACAAAACTGACCAAACAGCCTGTTCTTTTCCAATGACCCTGCTCTGCAGTGTAAGGGTAGCTCTCTAGCACACATCTTTTACCTAGTTCCTCCTCGGGGTTAATTACCTTGGGAGATCTTTGTGCTAACACAGCAGTATTGCTTTTAGTACTTGAACAAGCTTATTTAGAGCCTCTTGAGTGCATCTCTGCAAAGCACTGCACTGTGCCTCAGGGACATATCCTGAGAAATGCATTCTTACAAGCACCTTGAAGTTGTGCACCAGCTTCCTAATGAGAGCTGGATGCCTATATCCATCCTCTAGGCACTTTTAAAACACCTACTCTCTGTTGTGTTTTATCCAAAATAATAATGAAAATAATGGTTCTTGCTTCAGTAGTGTGCAAAATCCTTGAACAGCAGATAAGGACTTAGAGTGAGGAACGCCCTGTAGAACAGGGGGCCTAATACACAACCACTGAATCCCAGAAGCAATTATAAAGACAACCCAGGAGCAAATTCTCAAAACTTGCATACAGACCCCTATCTCCACATTAATAATACAGGGTTAGAAAGACTATAGAAAATAATAATAAATAAATAATAATTTTTTAATTCTTCACTACGTGTTCTGCTTGTCATGGAAATCCCTACTCAGCTGCTGTATAGTGTAACATAATAGTACATCTGTGACAGAACATAAAGGAAGCCAGATGTTGAATTCAAAAATTATTAAACATATTAAAGAGAAAAAAAAAATCCATCCGTAACAGTTCAACACAAAGAAAACTTTAACCAAGGAAGCACCATGCCACAAAGTGC
The DNA here is from genome assembly GCA_033439905.1 of Ceryle rudis. Taxonomy (NCBI): domain Eukaryota; kingdom Metazoa; phylum Chordata; class Aves; order Coraciiformes; family Cerylidae; genus Ceryle; species Ceryle rudis. The sequence goes on along the minus strand of JAAGNO010007603.1, from coordinate 43,586 downwards.
TGGAAACTCGGAATATATGACATAAGTCCCCCAAGTTCTTGACATATTCAGAAATTCTTGACTCAAGCATCTGTCACTGGTCACTGTTACTGATAGGATACGCAATACATGGAACCTTGGTTGTTCCCGTATGGCTGTTTCTGTGATCTTTACTCAGTATTTTAGTACTGCTTACCAAGGAAAGAGGTATCCCGGCTAACAACAAAACCCTCTCTTTACCCCCTGTAAGACCATAATCCTCAATTTTTAAAGCAGAGGAGCTGAGAAACAGGAGTTTAGAGGCATTCTCCCCATTTATAAATATATCCATGTGGAAAGAATACACAGTATGAATAGACTTTGTAAGGTGACAAGTGAACAGAAGAAATTAATACAGCTACGACCTACCCACAGCCTCTGTTTTATTGACAGCTATGAGCACTGGTGTGGCTCAATACCTTAGCCCTGGATACAGGTTGCTGCTTCAATATAGCCTTCAGTTTCTATAAATTACTCCAACGTGTAACAGACATTTTCACAAACTATTTCTCATGGTTCTTAATTTCGAGTGTAGCTCACTTATCTAACTCCTTTGGCACACAGCAATTTGACCTCTGTTCGGGTTCCTTTCTGGAAAGAGCACAGAGATAATCTTCCTTCAGAAGGAATGAAGCATAAATCTTTCAGTTGTGCAAAGCCAAATATGAAAACGGTTGTTTTCTTAGTGTAAGACAAAGTAATATTGTGCACAAAACATACAGGGGCAGAGCCTCAGCTGGTTTGACTTTGCTTGTTTACAATAACAGCAGCAGAACAACACCAATTTACACACACACACAACATGCCACCAAGAGCTTTCAATGGAGGTTGCATGAAGAAACACTAGCAGTGCTTTTTTCCCCCCGTCCCTAAGTCAACAAATCAAAGCCATTATTCGCAGCTCTAAAGCCAGCTATAATTTGCACCTTTTGCACAATTATCTCTCTCCCGAATGAGGTAATTTCCTTCCTACTCCCTCTCCCTACAAGCAGTCTATACCACTAGAACTATGCCTTCTGAAGCTGAAGCCTGTGAACAGAGCTCTTAAATGAATGGCAACTTCAATCAGCAGCCTAACTTCTTTTTACTATCAAAATTAAACTCTTCCTTTTTATTACCTGATGAAGTGAGATGTACAGCTGCTCAAAGCAAACAGAACACAGTCTCTAAAATAGGCATGCCTTTTTATAATGGGAGCATATCTAATTCCTACATGTAGGAAAAAAGTCTAGGAACAAAATATCATTATCATAGCAAAATAAAATCTCTTAACAGCTGTCACAGGGCTCACTCCTGGAAGATGCCAAATGCAGTGAAGGGCCAAATGACAGGGGTGGAATTCCAGCCTCCTTATCAGCAAGATGTAGCAAGGAGAGCAAATGGATCAAAAAGACCCTGAACTGCATAGCCACTTCTGTTAGAAAAGAGGGCTGAAAAGCTTAAAACAGCCACAAACAAAACCATGTTAACTCCAGCTGTAATAAACTCAACTCCAAAAGCCCTGACAAAGGAACAGCAGGAAGATAAGAGGTGACAAAAAGGCTGAATTCCATGTTGAAGTAGTCATTTTGGGTGTCATTGTGAATGTGTACAAGGATTGTATTTGTTAATCACGGAAGGAAGATATGCCAGGATCCAACCATCCAGGATGCATGTACCAATATTAACAGAATAACTGGTCAAGAAATAGAATTTCTCCTTTGGAAATTTAATCACGCTTTCTGTTCAAAGGCATTTTGCGTAATGGTTTGATGATCTCCAATTATTAACTGAAGCATGCTGGGGCACATGCTGACCTGCATGTGCACGTCACTAACAATAATCCAGCATAAAATAGTAACAACTAGAGCTAAAAGTACAAAGAGACAGAAGAGGACACTGACCTGTACTGAAATAGAATTTGACACAGTTATCCACACTTTAAATTAGATGAAGGCTTATGTATATTCACTTAACACAGCAAAGTAAACGAAAACTGATAACTGCCTGGCACATATGTTTACTACTATCAATTATACCATTACTAGTGTTAATGTCTCATCTTTATAAACAAAGGCATTTACTGTTTGCTTTGTATTACAAGAAGTATCCTAATCAGATATATTTAAGAACTACATCCATCACAAACACAAGTCAATTCAAATAACTAACATGGTTTAGTGTTCACTTGCAATGCATGCTGCTGCTGTGCCAAGGCTGTTAAGAAATAAGAGGCAACATCCCTTCCCTCTACTACACATTAAATACCCTGTATGGAATGCATACTAATTCAATGTCAGGGCTCCTATTTTTTTTTTTATTTTTTTTTTAAGGCAGCATTTGTCTGTTGTGCACTTAGAAATCAGCAACAGCAGCATAGCTTTCTCCTTTCCCAAAACTTCTGGGTTTGCTTGCTCTCCGAGCCACAACAACATCAGGCAGAAACCCTTTTCAGGGAAAGGTGTTATCTGAATCCTAACAGCTGCAGTAGTTGTTGTTCTGGTTATTTAGCAGTTAAAAAGAACTATCCGATATTAATGAACAGTCTCTCCCTACTGCAAGAAAAATAAAGCCCTTGCTACTACCATTAAGGAAAGTCATCAGTATCTCAAAGTATCAAATTCTTTAAGCAAGTCAGAGAAAGGCAGTTACATGTTTGTCCACTACTCACTGGCAGCATTGTTTGATGATACTAATGTCTTTTTATCTCAAGTCCGGGTCTGAACTGAAACAGGGCAGGACCAAAGGATACTGGCTTCAATTTGATGGGTCCGAAAAGAGTCGTTGACTAATTTGTCCATCATCGCAATCAGAAAAGAAAGGTTTGCTAATCAGCTGTAAAGCAATCTGGTTTGACATTTGGCTGAGCTGCTAGTTGCAAAGTTGCACTCCCTTCACCCAAGAAAGGCTTCATAGCCCCTTCTATGAGCTTCCTTCAGAACAGCCAGCATCTTCAACTGAACAAGGCAGTTAACGATTTAATAAAGGCAGACTGTTCACTTCCAGCTTAAGAAGCCTCAAAGAATGCTGTCTCCTCCTAACTATTCTAATAGGCCTTCATGATGTTACTATTTAAAAATCCAGAGCCTCCAAAGGCCAGTCTGGTAGCTGGGAATTAACTGGAAATGACAGATTCAAAATCCTATCCTTCCTCCCTATGGGCATAGATGAGCCATCTGAGTCCAAAGAGGCAACTCCATGCTCCAGCACTCAGGAGCTCCACTCCACAGCAGCAAAACCCACCAGATGTCAGTTCAGGCAGGTTGAGACCTCTCTGCTGCAGAGGAGCAATGAAAGAAAAAAGACTCAGTATCACGCCACTGGATAACTGAATGTGTTAGCGTTTACTTTTACAACTCCTTTGAGAAAACAGATGATACAGATGCTAAGAAAATTTAACAACCTTTGTCATTGAGCTTAAGAGGTCTCCTGTCAAAAAATTATTTGTATGGCTCTCAAAATAGCACGACGACAGAGAAGTGTTAAAGTGAACTGAATCCTAAACACTCCAGTTCAAGTAAGCATTTTCTTAAGCCTAAATAATTTCATAAAAGATTCTTTTTTTTTAGCTGCAATAGTGCATCTGCATTATTATGCTGCATGCCAACAAAATGTGCAATTCTGAAAAGATAAAGCAGCTCTGTATTGAAAAGGCTGTTGTGTGAAGAGAGATACTGAACTAGACACCTCACAGAGAGACAGAAAGGAGCAGTCCTGGTTTGTTGTCTCTCCAGATCTCTAAATAGCCTTCTCCCTCTCCTAGAAATTCTCTTTCTTCTTTGGTAGGATGTTAAGTGCAGTGGAAGTGTTCAGATGATCTCATGGCAGACAGTGAAGGTCTAATCTGCTATTAATAGCAAGTATAGTTGAACACATGGAGGAAACAATATAGGAAATTATAAAGGACAGTCTCTACAAGACCAAAGTAATAGTAGAGTTAAAGGGAAACAAGAGCCAAGCTGCAGATACTTCCTTCAGCGTCATACAGAGCTTGCATAGTGTACTAAACATTTCCACTAATGAAAAGCAGAGGTACACCAAGAGAAAAGCAGCACAGTCTGATAAACAAGAGAAGACACTAATCACCATCAGACTATCAGCACTCTTCAAGTTGAAAATACTACCTTTCCAAAATGAATAGAAATTCATGCATCACAGGGAAATGCACTTTAACATTTAGAAAGCTAATACGAGAAATATCTGCAGTTATACAAATATAAAGGACACAAGAAATTATAGTAGGCAACAAATTCAAGACATGGAAAATACAGCTCAGGAGTATTGTTCCAATAGTAAAAGGATGGTAAATTGCAGGCCTTCCATTTTACAACTAATTCTGGCAGCACTGAAGCACAAAACCAAACCAACAACTGAAAACACAAACCTCAATGATTTCCTCGCAAGACTACCTACAGCTACTTTAAGTCATTCCCATGCCCCCACTAACAAGTACAGCAACTCATCAAAACCATTAAAAGACTGTTCACAGGACAATAACACAGAATTAAAAAATAATTCAGAATCCTAATGAAACTGTGAGTATGAAAAAAGACCCCACACCTCTCTCATCACCATATAAACACTTTTCTGACTGATACAGCTTGATAGCAGTCCTGAGAGATCCATCCCATACAGAAATGTAATCAAAAAGGAAAAGTGAATGTGTGGGCCTGCATTAATCCTTCTCTTTGTTACATACTAGAGCTATTAATTTACAATTAGTTCTTAGATTAGAAACTTAAGATTTTATTTCATGAATACCACTGGGAATTAGAAGAAACTGCAGATGGAATTAATTGGATTTGAAGGAAGAGAAAGGAGGATTGTTTCTAACTTGATAGTTCAAAGCAATGCCATCATCTCAGTGTTTTCCATTATAATTACTGCTATTATGGTATGCACATCTGGTCAAGTCAAGCCGCAGAATGATCAGTAACAGAACGCAGAGTAGTTAGAGCCCATGTTCTGGCTAGATGATAGTCCTTTATAGTCAGACTGTGTACTTCACCACAGCTGCTCTTGAGGTTGTCCAGAAAATCCTGTCCATCTGCTCACTACTCACAGTATCTCTCCTAATGTGAAAACAACTCAGAAAGAACCAGAAGCGATATGGTAACTTAAAATCTGGTCACCAGGTGGTGGGGTGTCCAACAAATGCATTAAAAAAAAAAAAGTTACTGCTAACATGGCACATGCTTTCTGTGAGCAAGAAATAACTTAGAGGCATATTGAAACAAATAGCAGGAGGGTCAAAAAGATCACAGGATGATCAGGTGAGCATTTATTTGCTACCTCTTCGACTGAAGCACCTTCACATGTACTAAGTTATCTGGACCACTATCCCACTTGAATTTGAGGCAGGAACTACAAGCCACAACCTCATCTCAGCTGAAATTTCAAATAATTTAAATAGGCCAAAAATACAATTTCTTACTCAGTTTAGGTCCTCATATTACCATCAAAAGGTGGGATCCATCACCACCTCTCCCCCGCCACTCTGCTATGTAAATCTGATGCCCCTCTGGTTTCATCAATGCCAATCATGTAGCCCCATGAACACCAGTACCAATCCCAAGAAGAAAGGGAAAGAGTGATGGTCTTGCATCAATTTCTGTATCACTACATACTCTGGAGTAGTCACCTTTAATCTTTCTTTCCTCAGATATCTAACTTTTCATGAAGTATTTAAATATTAATTGAGCCAGAGGTCAACACGATCAGAATGAGTCTAGAATGAGTAGACTCTTACTTAGGAGGTAGAACACAAAAAAAAAGAGAAAAATACACAGGGCTTAAGTATGAGAGCACACCATCCCAAATGCTCACCTACAGATACCTAGAGTGCACAAGCAGTGAAATACAGGAGTCCAGCTTGCTTGGGAACAGAAAACTGGCTCTTGAAATCCTTCTTGTCAGTTATGGAGAGTGCTGGCAGCATGAGAAAATAGCACCGCACCAACTCTGTGCAGTATCTATCTTCAACACCTTCTACTTTTTTCATTCATGGATAGATAAAGCCTGTAGATATATTTTCCAAGAGGGGAAACTTCTTTATCAGAAAGTGCATTGAATCTTTTCTTTGTTTAAAATTCTGTGGGCACATCTGCACAGGGAAACCTGTGAACAGTGAGCCAAATTGCCTTCAAGTATGAGTTTAAAATGCATTAGTTAAAACATATTAAACCCCCACGTGGACATTTTCATTCGTAAGTCAAGTGGCCTAGTTTAATTTGATTTAATTAATATGTTACAAATTTACCCCCTTGTTAATTAAACTTCACTTTCCTGAGAATGCCCATACAGTCACTCTTATTATAAAGGCCTCTAAAAGACAGGCCCTGCAAGCTTGCCTCCTGGGCTATGCCCTGGGTTTTGTGTAAGCCAGGACCAATGCAAGGGGATAGAATTGCGCCTGCATTTTGAGCACAAGTCTGACAACAGAGAAACTGGAAGTAGGAAGGAATTAGGAGGATTTCAAACTCCATGTGCAAGTCTGGACAAGCCTGGACAAGATGCACAGGAACAAACCTGCTGTAGAATAACTGCTGTGATACAGTGTTAGGCGCAGGAACTTTGCTAAGAACTCAGGAAGCTGTATTACCTGAATGCTCGAGAAGACTAATCTGTATAACTACTGCTTTCATCTTACACATATTTTATACAAGATTCCAATAGATCATGCTCTTTTCTGGTATATTTTTTTCTTGTTTCTACTTCAATGTTGGCAGGACCAAAGAATTAAATTCAGTACCCATAACCAAGCAACACAATACTGCAAATAAAATCAGACTATAAATGCTAGTTCTAAACCATCATAATCCTATTTTCTAGTCCCAGGTTTTTCAAAGCATTGGTCCACTCCTACAAAGCTCATAAGAGTAGGCAAAAGGGCACTGAGATAACACACACAAAAAATATTTCATCTATTATTTATTTATTCCTGTACTGCAGCATCTGTAGTACTGCAATTTTAGTGTCACAGGTAAAAAAAAAAATTTCCACGATGTAAAGACAAGTGAGCTAAACTGGAATACTCTTCTACACATTAAGGCATTCAGTAGTAAAACCAGGATCTTTCTGTCCTCCCTTTCGTCAACTGCAAACAGCTCCTATCTGCAATGACACTAATTCACTACTGTGATGGTTGTCCTATGGCCTATGCGAAAGAGTTGGTAGTTTCTCTTCCTACTGGGCAGGTATCCAAGCTGTAAAGCTACTGTTCACTTGTCACTAATTGATACCCTTGGTAGTCCATTAAGGAAACTATGGAATGAATAAGCACCTCTCAGTGGTGAAAATATGCTCAGGACATGGTAAAAAGATTGCAGCGCACTGGCAAAAGAGCATGAGAAAGGCTTCACTGCTACTCATGCTCCATCCATTCAGAAGATAAATAGAGGGCTTCATTCTTCAGATCTGTCACTTTGGCATCCTTCATAGCAATAAATTAGCATTTAAGAAAAAGCTACAGGAAAATGAATTATTCTTGCTGGTGACAAAACCCAATTCTCACACATAAACATAACAAAGGACAATCACTTCATAAAATATTCTCTGAAAAATAATGTATTATTCATACACTGAATCATGCAAAATTTTTTCTGACCTTTTATGCATAGCTTTTTCTGGATGTCATCAACTGTTTTATAACTTTCTTGGATTCTTCATTATTTCAAACTCGTCAAAATTAATGTTAAGAAGTAATTCCATTTTGTATTTTAAATCATCATTAAATAATTCTACTAGAAATCTGAGGGGAAAGCAACACTTCTCTTGCTCCAGTCTCTCCCTCTCCAGTCTCTCCCAATGCCTATTTATGAAAGATTCATTAATTGTTAAATAATCCTTTAGTTTAATTTTTGGCTTCTTTTGCATAATATATTGTTAAATTACATTAACTTACCAAATAAGCATTTCAATAGAGATACTTAATTTCCTTTGTAACCGATCCAAACAAGACAGACAGCACTCTAATTTACAGCATCCAACAATCTCAAAAATTATTGCTCAGTGCTAAACAGCTGGAAATAGTAATACTAAAACTGTGCCAAACATACAGAGATAACTCAAGCATTTAAACTGAAGCTATTATGTTTGATACCGTGATGGCACATTCCTTTTACACTAACGTACAACCATGCTTATCTCTCCACTGCTGTCACTGAGCAGTTAACGCTGATCAGACGAACATGCACAATTTCCATCAGTTTTGTATATGATTTTTGTTGGAAGTGTAATAACATAATTCTTCACTTTTTTCCCAGGCAAAATGCAGCAGCTAGTTTGGCCCATGCATCTACTCACTGTAGCAAGGCTGTAACATTATCTCACGCCTGCGAAACCTTGTACTTCTCTGACATCAGTTGAAAATGAGAGGAGCTGGAAGACGGTCAAATGCAGCTCAGTGAAATAACACCCTTACAATTTCTTATTGATACCCCCAGCCAGTATCAAGACATGAATTGTAGCAGTCACCATAAATCACAGCCACTCAGCAAGAAGTATTTAACACAAGTTTTCCAACAATACAGCTGATTACAGTTAGACAGAATAATTTCTCAAGATTCACAGAAGTAAGTTCTGAGTGAGGCAAACAAAAAGTTGGAGAAAGTTCGAAGTCATAAGCATTCAAAATGAGTTCAAAAAAATACCACAACTGTCTTCATCTCTTTTTTTCAAGAAAAAAAATGAAACAAAAGGAACTGTTTTCATTTCAGTAAGACTGCCTTAGAAACTTTTACAAATGCTCTGCCCCTACTGAAATAATACATCCTATTGTACCAACTGCTGAGCACCCAGCAGTAAGCAATACCCAGCAGGAGCAGCAGCTTTTCAGCTTTTCTCATAGCAGGTCAGCTATAGAGATACACATATTTTCTAAACCTTTACCATTCCAAGGCACCGCAGCAATTGCCAAGGCTTTCCAAGAACTTCCACTGCACATACAGGGTATCTAACAATACAATGCAAACATCACATTCAAAAGTGGAGTTAACCATTCACTAGTCTGCACTTCTTTGCTTTGTCTTCTCTCCAAGCTGTGGTAACTTTACTCTAGGATACCAGGAGGAAAGAAAGAAAACACTATTCCAGGTTCAAAGTCAACTCAAAATCACTTTCAGAATGTGAACACTAAAAATCAAATGAGAAGTTCCCAAGACATTGCAGGCAGACCTGCGCTTGTTACCGTGGTTGACATGGAAATAACTACTTTCTCTACCACTTTTAAAACAGCTGATGATACCTTGGAGTACAATACAAAACTGAAAACACAAGACATTGAACGACTTGTCTTATTCAAATCACTGCTCGAAAATTCTGATTACCTAGTGGCAATTGCCCTCTAGGTGTGAGCTTTTTTCCACTTATTACAAAAATAAATAAGTAGGCCCTGCATTTTACAGAATCTTACACACAGAATGAATTCCACAGGACTTTATCTTACTACCTCCATTTTCCACCATTCCACAGTTACGTTCTGGTAGAAACACTGACACAGTATTTCAATTATTCTTTTGAGATGGACAGCTCAAAAAGCCACAGAAATTCTGCAAATACATGTACTTGTACAGTGACATCTAAACCTACACCTCAGCCCCTGCTTCAGCATGACAAGATGAAGAAACAGATCAGGCATACCCTGCGTAGGACTGTGAAGATAATACTACTACAGTGTGTGGGAGATGAAATACTTCACTGCAAGGAAAATCTGACAGTGGAAAATTCCATTCCTTGCATACTTTAAAGGTGAACTTGGTTCTTATACGTGGAAACTATTCAAAACTGGAAAATAAATTCAGTCAGTATACCTGTAACAGTAGACACAGAAGTTAAGTCAACACCTTGATTTTGCCTCATGAATTAGTGAAACCCTTCATAACTCTCAGGTGTACACATCCACAGTCACCACACACAAAGATTACTGGCTAGGTAAAATATGCATGTTTAATGTGCATTAAATAAAAATTTATATGTTCAACACAGCTTACTGCAGATCAAAACAACTATTCTCATGCATGTCGTGGCCTGACTCCATTTCTGCCCTATTTTTCATCTGTTTTTTCCCTATGCTGCTCTTTTAAAGCCATCTCTAGCTTCAAGCGGTCTTGACCTTGGACACAGACATCTTGCTTATGCATGGTTTAATGCCTACAGAAAATGTGTGGATCAGCCTTCCCATTTTCAACAGCTCTCTTAGCTTCCACACATTTCATGAACCAGTTGAATTTTGTGGCCCTTCTCAGGCTTTTCTCTAGCCTTTCTTGCTGCCCTTCGTGTAGAAGTAGCCTTTCCCCACACCAGTCTCCCCGAACCCTAAAAAGATACTCTATTTTTCAGCAGGAATTCCTGTCTGAAACAAGCACAAGTATTCAAGCAAATTACACTGTTTATAATCTCTTGTCGACATGCAGCAAGAGCCATACAAACTGAGCAGAACTTACTGTGAAGTCCTTCCTTTCTCAATGCAGTCTGCAAGTTAAATACCATTTTATATAGCACCAAAGGACATCTCAGAGTTCAATAATGAAGTTATTGCACTGTGTGACTTAGGAAAATTCAGCTTGCAAAGCTTAACAACTGAGGAAACAGCAGGGAGTGGATGAGAACATATAAACATGCCATTAGCAGCAAGCGGAATAGAAAATACTATTTCTAAAAAAACTCTAAACAATAAAAAGAGCTTAAAAATCCATATACTTTCATTACAAGGTGCATAATGCAGCAGTCATTCCATTAAATGAACAAAATGCTAATGAAATACTAAAAAAAAAAAAAAAAACCCTGTCAATGTCAAACAGTAAAACATATCCTATTTCAAGTTGCACTAAATTTGCTAAATCGTCATCTCCATCTTCTCTTTATGTAACACCCACAGCATCCAGATCTCCAGAGAGATCTGGACAGAGTAGAGAGCTGGGCAAAGGTAAACCTAATGAAATTCAACAGGGTTAAGTGTAGAGAGTTCTGCACCTGGGGAGGAACAACACCATGCATCAGTACAGGTTAGGGGTACACCCACTGAAAGGCAGCCCCATGGAGAGGGACCTTGGTGTCCTGGTGGACAAGAAGTTATCCATGGGACAGCAATGTGCCCTTGTGGCCAGGAAGGCCAATGGTATCCTGGGCTGCATAAAGAAGAGTGTGGCCAGCACGTCAAGGGAGGTTCTCCTCCCCCTCTACTCTGCCATAGTGAGACCACATCTGGAGTACTCTGTTCAGTTCTGGTCTCCCCAGTTCAAGAGGGACAAGGAAGTACTAGAGAGAGTCCAACAGAGAGCTACAAAGATGATTAAGGGACTGCAACATCTCTCTTATGAGGAAAGGCTTTTCAGTGGTGCCCTGTGATAGGATGAGAGGTAATGGTAGCGAGGTGAAACACAGGAAGTTCCACCTCAACATGAGGAACAACTTCTTCCTTGTGAGAGTGACAGAGCCTGGAACAGGCTGCGCAGAGAGGTTGTGGAGTCTCCTTCCCTAGAGACTTTCAAAATCCACCTGGATCTGTTCCGGTATGGCCTGCCCTCAGTGTTCCTGTGCTGGTAGGGGGGTTGGATTTGATGATCTCCAGAGGTTCCTTCCAACCCCTACCATTCCACGATTCTATGCTAGTACTTTGCAGGTAAAAGTCAACCCTTGATATGGTTGTTTATAAGCTACATAGACACAAGAAGCAGCAGCAGTAATGAAGGACAATGCAATTGGAAGATAGACTAAAGCAGGGATGTTGTATTTGTACAAGGTAAGGAAGGGTTAGTTTTGTTTACTTTCTGTATTTTCTGAGTCATTTTACTTCTTAAAGTAAGCCTTAGTGAAGATGCAACAGAAAAGCCAGGATATAAAGGTCCCTTTGAATGCTTGTTTTCAAAGAAGGGATTTGAATGAGAATGGAGTCAAGACCTGAAAGACAAGGATGGAAGTGAAAATAATGAAAAAGGAATTAATAGTTACTTATCATCCAGTAGGTACAGTCAAAAATCGGAGACACAATAGAGCATCTCCTGGTCACATTTAGAAATGTTGGAGAGAGACGAGATGGGGATCTGGACATTCAAGTAACATAAAGGTGATAAACAAACCACCAAAGCCAAGACAACAGTTTTGAAACAGAAGTGGAAACAAGGAGAATACTACTGGAGATGCAATGAGTAAAATGCAGTAGAAAATGGTACCAAGCTGAGGGAGGTAGAAGAGGTATGAAAGTTACATACCACAGTTTTGCTTATGCAGGGCAGGAAGGTGAAGCCAGTGGCCCTCAAGGAAGTGCAGAAGTACAAGAGCCTGGGGGAAAGAGGTGGACAGCTTTTGCCATGTTTACATTTTATTGGCAGAATGCCATGTGGAAAAGTCTAAGGTAAGGAGGGAAAAATCTATTAAACCCTTATGCACACCTAGTATATAAAGTCCCAAACTGAGATGAGGTTACCCAAGGATAAGCTACCAAGTTAGACAAGAACAGACCTGATAGAAGTTCTCTTTCCCTATGCCATATATAAAACAGCACGTAAGTCACTAGAAGATACCATAAGTGCTGGCAAAACCCATACCCAAACTTAAGGGGAAGAAAAAAATAAATAAATAAAGGGAAAAAAAAGAGAGGGGAAAAAACCTACAACATTCTGAAGGAGAAAAGCATTTCCCATGTGAGTGATTAATTACTCTGGTGTCTTCAGAAACAGCAAGATACGACAAGTGCAAAAAGGTCTCTTACAATGTGGGCAGGTAAAAACTGTTGTTATCAAGTCTAAAGTGCAATTTCCAGGGAGTAAAGGAGACCAAAGAAGAGACTGTCAGAGAATTAGCAATAATGTCAAGGATAAGAGAGTAGACAGTATTTACAAGCAGCACAGAAGCAAAAGGGAGAAGGAAAATGCAATTGTAGCTGCTAAGGAAGCTGGAAAGAAAATGGTAAGGTTGTCAATTCCCCTATTTATCACACCCACTAAATTCTGATGATAAATGAAACTCTTAACTTCTCTGTGTCTATACAGAAAAGGGCAGAAAGCACTTTTAGTGACACAGACTAATTCAATGCTGCCTTAAAGAGAAATGATAACTCTCTCTGTCCATTGAGAAGCGTAAAACGCTTGCACAGGACTTGCTTATTTTTTCTAATACTTTCCTAATAAGGGCTACTGTGCCATTTTACTGAGAACAATATTCTGTGTAAGTACTGCACAATCGTATTTAACTGTTTCTGAATACATTCTGAAAAGACGTGAATGAAAGAAAAACAATACAGAAATCCCATCATCACTGTTGTACCACCTTATTTCAATATTTGATTTCAATAAGACTTTATCCCCAAATATTCATCCTGAAGATTCTCTTCTAGCCATTCCAGTTCTCAGTATCTGTTGATATCTCTAATCATATCCTGCAGTCTTCCTTCTCCAATTTTCCTCTCTTCTTTTCTTTTTCCTTGGATCCTCTCTCATTCAAAGCCTTGACACCCTTCCTTTATTTCTCATTCCTCCTCCGCAGTTTCTTTGCTTTCATTCTGCCCACTGCCCTCTTTTCCAGCTATCTGTACACTATAAGAAATATTTAAATAGAAGATCTCACTTTGAAAACTCATCTCCCCAGCAGTCTCCATGGGCTGGGGCGGCCGCTGGCGCTGGCAGGCACATGTTGCTAAGCAGCACTTTAGCACCCTGTTCTAGGGACCAGGACTCAGCTCTGCTCCACGCTGCTGATGCAATGCCCTGGTTTGCAGAGAATAAGATCCTGCATACCTCAGTCACAGGAAGATCAAAGTCCTGTTCATTTTTGGATGTGCGTAGGAGGACAGAGGCAAGAGTGTATTGTGTTTTTAAAACAAAAATGTAAATAAGCTTTCCTAACAAGCCCCCTCTATGGTATTCCCACCTCTAGAAGAAGAGCAATATTTTGCAGCTAAAGAATTTTCAGAGATTTTTTTTCTGGGGCAAGGTCACAGAGCAGTATCTTTAAAACCAAAACTGACAACCATTCTGTCACGGTTTAGGGTCAGGGCAGCCCCTCAGACCTGTAACAGACACTCTCTGTTAACCCCCCTCCCTCCCTCCCCAAGGGGAAGAGAAAGGGAATAAGGGAGAGAGAGACTTAGAGATTAGAAAAGGCAACTAGAACAGCTTTAATGAAAATTATTGTAATAAAAATGGAATATATACAAATATATACAAAACCAGAATTGAACCCAACCCCCTGATGGTAATTACATCACTGTCACCACTGATGCTGTGGAGCAGGCACTGGGAGAGCCTCAGACTGGGCCCAGCAGCAGAGGGGAACTGTGTACAGGGGCTGGATTCTGGTACTGGATTCAGGAACACACGGATCGGGATTGAAGGTGGAATGGAGTCCTCCTCAGATGCTCTAAGGAAGAAACCGAAAGAGGACCTGAGCCAAGACAAGTAAAGCTGGTAAAGCGGTCTAAGAGGACAAAGAGAGGGCAAGACCCTTCTGATCCTCAGCTTTATACCAAATATGCCATATATGGGCTGGAAGCCCTTGTTGGTCAGTCTGGGGTCAACTGTCCTGGCCCCTGCTCCCTGCAGCTGCAGCCTTTCACTTTCTGCACCCCCCAGCAGGGTACACAAGATCCAGCAGTGGTCTTGGTCTGCACAACAACCCTTGGTACTAACTGTAACCATGGGGTGTTATCACTGCTGGAAGCAGACACTGCCTGGGAGAACAGGCTGCTAACTTCAGACAGTGCAGTTAGGTAGAAGAACCAAGATGAAAAGTGAAATCACTGAACAGAATTAGTTCTGTTCTCACTCAAACCAGGACACACTCATAACCAGCTCACCAAATCAGGCTGCTGCTTTCTAACTGCATAGGACCTTCTCCCAGATCCATCTGAGCCCACAGCATGGGGAGGCCCTGTGTATTTTGGACACTGGGCACAGTCCCTGATGGGTAACTCTTTCATTGCAAAGTGACATAATCACAGGCAGCCTAAATCTGGTCAAAACTGCTGTGCATGCACAGGTAAACAGCAAGGCATGGTCCTGCTGCAGGACCTGCACTGCAGTAGCATTAGGTGGGACTATCTCATCCAGCCAATTTCTAGGTTCTCTTTGAATTCTTCTCAAATCTCAAGAGAAACCAGCTACCTGGATATTACAACGTATATAGTACAAGAGCCATAACCCAGATCAGATCCTGTACCTGTTTTGAACATGACTCTAGATGGCTTGTCTTACTCAAAACCATGAATACCAGGACAGCAAGCCTTCATTTTGGAAAAGAGATAGGAGGACAAATGTAGAGATGGCAGTGTCTTCTCACTGAGCAGCACATACTACTCCCTCACTTAATCTTCCTGCCTCAGATCATATTCACTGCCTCAGGTGTCATTTTTTTCCTTTGGATGCAGGTGGGTGAGATGGGGATGTTCAAGTCATGAGGCAGAGAAGCAGAAACTACTGGACTGGGGAGTGATTACAGCAGTCAGAGTGTACACCTCACAGTTTCAAGCAGCTCAGTCCATCAAACTAGATGACAACTGTGGATGGAGCTCACATCTTAATTCTGGCACCCTCTGCACACCAAGTCATCAGAACACAAACTACGGAACACCACTGCACCTTGTCCTCTAATACATAGATAACAGACTCAGACAGACTACCTAATGTCAGGGTCTCTTTCAACTCCAAAAGAACAGCAGAAGACCAGGGAAGCCAGAAATTAAAGCCTGGTAACCATGTTTCCATATTGCCCTGAGACTACCTTACCAGTCAGCTGATGCAGACCACAGACATGGAGCTCAGCCTTGGGGTTGGTGAGGGGCTGACATGAGAGCATATGTGTCACAGCTTTTGGGTTAAAGGGAAGGCAAGGGAAGGTGCTATCATAGTGGGGGCCTGCTACAGGCCACCTGACCAGGGGGACTGAGCAAATGAGGCCCTCTATAGACAGATAGGAGTGGCTTCATATTCATAAACTCTGGTCCTCACGGGGGATTTCACATCTTTCTTTGACCGGATCCACACAGTAGTCCCCAAGATATGGGATCTATCTATCTATCTATCTATCGCATATGGAAGATCATCAAATAGCACTGCACATTTCTCCTGTGTATTAGTCAAAAGAGAGTAAAAAGAAAAGGATACGTAATACACATGCATAATATGTTATCACATTAATATTTGATATGCCTGGATGTAAACTGGTAGATACAATGAAACCAGAAGTTGCTTGAATGACATCCAAAATTTTCATGCTCATTGAATCTAAGAGCAGTCTTGCACGCTTTGCTGATCAACTTCTACCACTCAGCACACACAGAAACAAACTAGGCAAGTTACGTGACTGAAACAGACTGAACTGCACGCTGATGGTATATTTGCATTTATGAAAGTTTCAAATATTTTTAAAGTATTTTCTCACTTTCGTGCTCAAGTTCTCAAGCATACTTTGCAGAATATGGGTTTCCAGCAATACTGGCAGAGTTCTCTTCTCTTAGAAGCAGAGACTCCAGTGAAAGCACCTTGACATTTCACCTTTTCTGGACAGTCAAATCACTATTTACTCAGTAAATGAATTAAATTGTAATTCTCATCAGAAGACTGCTTCTGAAACATTTAATCCTCCCAGCATTTTAGGCTGTTTCTCTATGATTTTCTTTTTTTTTTTTTACAGGAAGCTGATACACTGCCACATCCATCCTTTCATTTCAGGTGCTGTACCATTTTCAAAACACGCAAGTGTGCAATTAAACAGTCCTCCCAATGTTCCAATAACCCTCCAACAAATGTACATTTTAAACAGATGATACAGGTGCCTAGTAACTACATGTTTCACACTATCTTGAAATAAAGCTACATTCAAATATGTCCAAGTTTGTAAATGCATGACTATGTAATTTATTTATTTTATATATTTAATATGTATATATCCTACCATATAAATTGAAAACACGTTTGTAAGAACAAATAGAATACAAATTAGTTTTCACTAATAATGTATTTTGTGAGTGTAGCAAGTATTAGTCTCCTCATTTAACAGATTAAAAAACCAGGTGCAGAGAAATGAGTAATTGTCCCGTGAACGAGCAGAACCAAGAACTAATTGCATGCAAACCTTAAGTCTCCTCAGATACTGGCAGTTATCCAGCTGCTGGACAGGACCCACCACCCTGCGCAGCTATGGTTCTTTCTAATGCACTATTGACACTACCATGTTCACAGCCTGCTACCCAAGTGGCATCACCAATTAGTGATGATTGTAACTTTTCCTGACATCAGTTGCATTAGTGAATCCAATTAATATGACGGAAGCATTCATATAATCAGCTCACTACAGACAGTAAACAACTTCTTTTGAGATGCCTGTTTCAACCACCTTAAATGTATTCCACCTTTTAGATAATTTCTCAGAAATTTCTTAAGTCATATTTTCTATTAGTTCATTTTTTGCCCATGCAGCAATTGGGAAGAGAGCCTCTGGAAGTGACAGACAACGACAGGCTAAATACAAGTCAGCACTATAATACTGCTGTTAAAATGTAAATACCAGTCTGCAAAAGACAAACTAGGAGGGATCTGTAGAAAGCAGAAGGAATTACAAGAGTTTCTGGAAGTATAATTTATTAAAAAGGACTACAGGAATTAAGCTTTTTTCAGTCTAAAAAGACAAAAGTTTGAGGTGAGCCATGCTCTAATACATAAAGCATTACAAAAAAAAGCAGAGCTATCAATTACCCTGCACATCCACTAGGAAAGAATAACTAAGATAAAACTCCAGAAAATAAGATTAATTTCAGGAAAACTATGAACTGTAATGATGTAATAGAGCCAGGACTCTAAAACTGCATTTTAAGAACAGATTAGGCAAATACAAATTCAGCATGATTCAGGTAAACATAGTCCTACTGCAGGGCAAGATGGGTTAAAATGATCTAAAGTGGGTTTTTCAGTCTTTAGCTCTTCCATGTACCACACTAAGACAAATGCAGGCATTAGCTCTATTTTTATAAAAAGACACACAGAACAATGAGAATTATAATATTGCTTTGTCATTTAATTTTTATGACTGTCTTCATAAATATTTATGTACTTCCACTTAAGATAGACAAAATGATACTTCTCTACAACTAGATACTATACTATATGTACTTATCGGTGTGTGCCAAATACAGCTTCCTATCACAGACCTGCACTGGGTACATACTTGGTCACTCATGCCAGAGAGCTGAAATAGTCTCAGACACTATGCCAGGTACACTGCTTGCTTGTGTGCCACTTACTACAGAAATTTGTGTCGTACCTAGACTACTCCCATGAGCCAGCAAAATCAAGGACAAGTCTGGGGCCTTTTCTTCTTTGTAACAAGTAACTTGAAGACACTGGTAAAACATTAAGCCCCATTTCCACAGAATTTCCCTTACCCAGCACGCCCATCATGTTCCACCTCTCACACCCTGGGGTTTTTTTTCCTCTCACTACAGTTCAGAGACCCTCCAGCAGAGCATTAGATAAGGACTCAACAGCCCAGGTATGCGGCTTGCTCGCTCTCATCACTACCTATGGGAACACCCAAACATCAAGGGCAGCATATACTTTTAGATAGATAGGGTCTATCAGTCAGCAGTGAGGAAGCTTTGGGGTTAAAGAGGTGCTGTATTCTGATTTTACATATCACTATATTAATTGACTCAATGAAAATTAACACTTAATGCCTTACCAGACCAGCATGACATTCAGTATCTAAACAGATTCACAATTATCATGCATTTTATTTACAATGCATCTTAATATGGGGCTGATATTTTTCAACTAGACATCTCTCTCATCAAAGACCTAATCAATATTCAAAGTAAACTAAACTTCAATGTCCAAAAATTATAAAATTTGATTATACAGGAACTGTTCTATGAAAAAATAAAATCATAATTTATGTATAGTCTGAAGTATACAACTTAAAGAAGATATTATAATGGCAGAACAAGAAAGCATATTCATAACTTCCCTTTCACTTCACAGATAATGTCATAAAAATGCTTAGGAGATTATGGGTACACTTATAACTAGGCCAGAAATCTAGTATAAAATGTTTGTCTTATGAAAAATTTAACTCCACAAGTAAAGGAGTAGGGAAAGGGTCCCTCAAAACAGAGTAAGTAAAAATAAATCAGATTTTTTCCCATTAGTTAAAATATCTGAGTATGTAACAGTTTAAGTATTAAATTCTTAAGAAGAGAGTTTATTCAATAAAAAATTTTACCCTCTTTTAAACAAACACTTCTGTGCATTCTCACTGTGACAGATGTAGGTCAGTGTGCACTCTAGCCTCAAGGTTTATAGAGAAGTTTGTCAACACGTGGTGAGCGACAACAAAAATAGTCACAGACAAACCACCATACATGGGCCAACTGTTAACTTATCTGTTAAATCTGAATCCATGTTATTAGTTGGAAATTTCATTAACATCAACCACCAAACTGAAACAAAAGGTACATTTTGTAACAGTGTTTCTTTCTTAGTAAAATATTTTATTCACATCACATACAAGTCGTACAGATGTTGGGGGAAGTCTAAAGGGAATACAGAAGGACCTTCATGTGGAGTTGCATTTTTTAAGTATTAGTGAAGCGGGTTTTTAACCTCAAAATCACCATTGTTCACCTTAGTTAATCAAACCAAAAAAAAAACCAAAACACCACAGTATCATATAGATAATAGCTAGTTGATTCGGTTTTTTTTTTAAGAGTTGCAAGCATATGTCACCCAGCAGACCGAGGCAAATGCCTAAAAGCAGCAGCAGAAAGCAGCCTCCATGTTTCAACATAACTGAGAAGCAAACACCTCAAAAAGTAGAACAAAGTGAGTAGTCACTTGGCGGAAACTGCACCACCAACTGAACAACTTCACGGTGTAAAAGGCAGTGCCCTGTTTTGCTGTGGACAGAAACTCCACTGGAGAAAAAAAAGAATCCTGGCCCTTCTACAGTGTGTCACAACAGGGTTTCTCTTTTCTTTCTAAAGTAAATCCAGCCACTGTGAGGCCTGAGCCACAACTTTACACTATGGGACATGCAGTCAAAGGAATACGCTGGTGTTGCAATGCTGACTAAAAAGCGTGGTTAATGCCAACTACCACCTCCTTAGAGCTTGG
Organism: Ceryle rudis; assembly: GCA_033439905.1. Taxonomy (NCBI): domain Eukaryota; kingdom Metazoa; phylum Chordata; class Aves; order Coraciiformes; family Cerylidae; genus Ceryle; species Ceryle rudis. The sequence goes on along the minus strand of JAAGNO010007603.1, from coordinate 23,490 downwards.
TAAATAAAAAAGTCTCATGACTAACTAGCAGAGTATTACGAAAATACTGCTTTGATTGCCTACAGAATTATCATCAACACAGGCAAAAGGTTTCCTTGAGCTTTTAAATTAACAGAAAAAGTTACATGTTTACAGTATTCATTTTTTTCCAGTTCCTATCAAAAAAAAAGTCAAGGACAGATCTCAATTATATAAATAAAGATCATGAGCATAGATCTGTCCAAGAATTTGTACAGGTCTTCCTTTATATGTAAATTAAGATTTAATAAAAGAAAGACAAAACACACAGGAGATTATAAACCAGAGAGTTTGGAGAGAGGAGATAAATTGCTGACTTGGATTTAGCAAATTAGGGTTTTTTTTAATGTAAGACCATAGAAAAGAGTTTCCATACACTGAACACAAATTAATCGAATCATTCTGAAAGGGTAAAAGTAAACAAAGTAAACTGGGGAGGGAAGAAGAAGAAATCAGTAGTCCATCAGATCTTACACTAAAAGAGTATAGCATTTCTTTGATGTCTAACTGCAGGGTTGCCCCAAGTGACTAAGACCCTGTATCTTGGAAGAAAAAGCTCTCTGTTCGTTGGAGAGCCTATCATGGTGTCATTGCATATTTCTAGATGTCATAAATGCTGGCAAAGAGGTAAACCTCATTACCCTCTGCATGTAGTCTCAGAGACCAAGCCAATTACGGGTATTTTTCTTTTTAAATTGCATTTAGAAAATAAAATTTTAAAATAGCAGAGATGCTTATTGCTGAGTTACTTTACAATTTCCATTAAGATTTTAAAAAGGCTATGACTAAATTCAGACTTTTTTGTAATATATTTAATGGGCTGTGAAAAACAATTTTTTTTCCTCGGAATATATGACAGATTTTTTAAAATGTCAATCCAATGTGTAACTCAAAACTCAAAAATATCTCAGCTGAATGAGTCCTGTACTGTCAGTTTTAACAGGGCTCACAACAAGTCCAGTCTCCATGAACTCACCAATACAAAATAAATTATTTTTGAACTCACCTATTTTTCTTATAGCTATGCTTGAGGAATTCACACCTGCCCTTGGTTATCAGACACAAGACAATAATGACATAAATTTTAGATCAGTCATAGAATCATAGAAAGCTCAGGTTAGATAGGACCTGAAGACATCATATGGTCCAACCTTCTGTGGGAAAAGGAGCCTAGGTGAGATTAACTAGCACCCTGTCCAACTGCATTTTTAAAACCTCCAGCAATGGAGATCCTACCACATCCCCAGAGAGGTTGTTCTTACTGTAAAAAAAAAAATTTCTTTCTTGTGTCAAGAGAAACATTCTCCCAGTGTGACTTCCACTCACTGTCCCTTGTCTTCACCATGTGGCTCCTTGTGAAGAGAGCCTCCTTCCTCTTTTTATCCGCCCTTTAAGTACTGGAATACTGTGATGAGGTCCCCATTGAGCCTTTTCTTCTCCAGAGAGATAAGATGGAAGACCTTCAGTCTTTCATCATAAGGGATTTTCTTGTGTCCTTTGATCATCTCTGTGGCCCTCCTTTGTACCTTGTTCAGTCTGTCTATTGTGGGGACCAAACCTGGACAGTTTTCCAGATGGAGCCTGGAGATGCAGAACAAGACATCACTAAGGAACAAATATTTTTCTTCTTAAACTGAAATACAAATATTTTGAGTTACAAGATGTTACATTGTTTTGTAGTTGTTGCTTTTTGTTTTTACATTCATGATGTAGGTTTGACTAACACAAGAATCTGAAGAAGGCAATGGTGCAGGTGGACAGTCTTCTAGGGCTCAGTTTACAGTGATATGACAAGCAGAGCTGAAAAACAGGCTTAAAAATAGAATGGAACAACTGAAATATTTCCTCTCCCACAAATTTGCTTGAGTGCCTATGAAACACCAAAGGACTGGAAACTTGAATTGGTAGGAGCTCCAGAAAATGAAGATACTTGGTTCTGACAGCTGTTCAGGTACTGCCATCATAAATTGTTTCTCTCACACAGAAGATCCACTTCATGAAAGGTAACCTCTGAGTCAGTCCATGAAGATTAAGTTAACATAACTAATGATGAATGAAGTCTGCTTCACCTATCATAAAATGAGTCAGATGAAATGAAATCTTAAAGCATTTATTTCTCCACTAACTATAAAGTGGGACTAGAGCAATGATTTCAGCTCATGTACATTGGCATGGGATATGTCAAAGGTAGGTGGGATGAATGCCACCTACAGTTTTCCAGTCAGGGGATATGACAATAGCAGAACCACCGTAATAGCTTACTAGTGTTTGAAAGCAGAAAGTTAAATATTCAACAGAACAGAGCACTGTGAATGGAACATTTAAAATAATAATTATTTCCTCTGCATTCTTATATTACATACAGAAAAAAAAAAGTAGAAATTCGATGTATCAATTTCTATGGGGCTTTGTAAATTTTTTTGAGCCTGATAGGAAACTGAATAACTTAATTTCACAAGGAAACTAAGGGAAAAACACTAGGCAGAGAGGCAAAACTATTATTATTTCATTATATAATGCCAACGTACTTGGTTCTGCACAAAACATCCAGGTACCTGGCCTAAGAGTTATTTCAGTGTTCTGAGTTGAAGCACACAAGTTTTTTATGCTGTAAAATACATATAGAACAGCAGACTAAATTCATGCCTCAGCATAGAGGACATTTAGTTTTATTTATAAATTTGTTTAATATTTTTGCCTTCCCCCCCCCCCCACCCCACCCGTCGCCGGCGGTTTTGTACTGTATCCTCGTGGTTTCCATCCACCCCTGTCCCCCCTGGAGACATGTTCATGGTTATATGTACATCCCCACTCCTGACAACCAGCGCCTCTAGCCAGCCATCCTGGCCACTTAGTTCATGTGTAAACTCAGGACCTTTCT
>JAAGNO010007603.1:0-14542 GCA_033439905.1 Ceryle rudis | reverse complement strand
ACCCACCTGGATGTGTTCCTGTGTGATCTGGTATAGGTGATCCTGCTCTGGCAGGGGGGTTGGACTGGATGATCTTTCGAGCTCCTTTCCAGCCCCTGACATTCTGTGATTCTATAGAACCACCGCTATATTAAAAACTCCATGCTCTCAAAAAATAATGTATTTTATCTCCTTTCACATTCGTAAGTTCTTATTGGTAAAGGGTCATCATATACTAAATGTAATATACAGTTATAATAAAATTAACATATATAATCATTGCACATCATATTTTCATGTTTTGACAAGTTGTTTTGGCAAAATAAACCTAATCAAAGCAAGTCCAACTGATAAAGATAAATACTTTGTCCCTGAAATTAAGCATTCTGCTACTATAAAACACACACAGTTAAAATACAGCAGTTGAAACTGCCAGATTCATGCAAAACATCTCCTCGTAAGCAACTGTTCCGCTGAAGAAAAATTAGAACAGGATTAAACTAAATTAGTATTAATTATTACTGTACACTGTTAAGCTACTATACTATCAACTTCAAAGATCTATTGTAAGTTTGCTCCTGAACATCCAACTGTGATTTCTTTTGTGCGAGATGTATAGTTACTGTTAACTGCATGCATTAATAGCTGTTATCCCAGCTGTGAGGTAGTGCCTTATGGCAGCAGACTTCTTGAAGATACACATCAAATAGAGACCCTGAAACATTTACACGAGACAAGAGATGTATATAAACAGCGCAGATGGAAAATACAAGGGTGCTACACCTGTCTCTCACACTATAGGCAGTGGTCACAGCGCATCAGATGCTACATTACTGTCACATCTGAGGCATGCAAAGGAGATGAGAAACCTGCTGGAGAGATCTGGCACCACACAGTCAGGTGGCTTTGCCAATGTGCAAAGAAAAATGGAATAAAAAACCAAAAAGCCCTGCTTGCTCGCTGAACTAAGCCCACCAGAGCCTTCCAGCACAGCAGAAGTGACAGGATGGAGTAAGCTATGAAAAAGCAGAAATGCCACTCTCCTTGGGGTGAAAGTAAGTAATTAGAGACAAATAACCATGGTTACACTATTTCCTTGAACTTATAAAGCACACGATAGTCCACTTCGCATCCATACCTAGCTTGACAAGCTTACATTTTCCTTTTGTTAATACATTCTGCATACAGTATTCTCCTGCATAGGTTACATTGCCTGTGACTTAATCTGTCACTGCCTTTTTGACAGAAATCAAGACTCCTGCTGCTGACCCAAATGAGGCTTGAAACAGAAGCAGCACTGTCATGAAAGTTAAGTGTTTAATCAGTACAAGAAATTGGATGCTACTCTTTCAAGTGTCTCCTCCACAAAGACAAGAGTCATCCTTCAAGAAGGTCTTTAGCACAAGGAGGAATTAATACAAGGCTTGACCAGCTGGTGTTCAGACTTCAGAATGTCTTTCCAAACTTCCTGAAGTAACAAGTACAGAAATCCCCCTTTACAAATAATTTTTAAGATTTCCAAGTTTTACCTAAATACTCATTAGTAGTGAAGCAGCTTAGTAGTCTACAGTACTAGATGATCTCTTACATTTCGAAGCAGACTCCAAAAATAATTCTATGGCTATCTATCTGAGTTGTTCATAACTGATAAATGCAAAACACTAACAGCATCAATCTAAGTTATTATTGCCCAGAAGAATATCCATCTTCATCTCACTGGAAAAAAGAAAGCTTGCAATAGTCTAATGCAAGCAAGAGTACATCAGAAAACCTAAACACATGTGCTAATCTCATTTTCACTCAATTGTCACCATACCTCTCAGTTTCCTCTCAAGCTTTTCATCTTCCTGGGGACATTATTTCATTGCCTGCTGTTTCAGTGTAAATACACATTTTTCAGGGGGCATAAAATTAAGAAACTATATTTTTTGCAATTTTCCTGACATTTCTTATTTATTACTAACTTCATAACAATTGTAAAACCTCACTGCAAGTTCCTCAAAGCAGAAGAGTCTTCAGTATCTGCAGTGCCATTAAACCAAATTGTATTTCATATAATAACAGTATCTCCTATTCTATTCTGAATATCAATTTATTATTATTAAAATAACGGCAGAATTTGGAGAACTCAGACTGCAAGCAAATATTCATGCCCTCTGAGAACGGAGACCTGGCTGCGTGGAGAAGCACGATATGGAGCAGACTGAGCATTAACTCAACCAAAGCTCATCCACTTGCTCTTCCTTTTTCTTCTAACAACTTCTTCCATTCTTGTTTATATGGGTTTCCAGAATTTCTGACACAACTATAATATAAGTCACATGGCAGTTAAATAGCAAGTTATCCAAGACCAACTGTGTTTAATCTCCCTTTTGACCTTCAGATCAAAATAAACCAAATGCTCATGACACATCCCAACCGACCACTCAGCATGATGGTACCCTGTTCTTAATCAAAGACTCAAAAGTGTAACCATTTCAGATATTCAGTTTGACATTGCTAAATTGAAAAGCTCAACAAACATTTTTATAAGTTCATTATTTCTCTTTTCCATCTATCCCTGTTTTCTCTGCATGCATGCAACATGTTCCCCCATGCCCTTCTGTAAGCAGACACATCATCACTGTTAAGATTCCCATAATATTTATCTCTCAGCCTCATTTACTAGGGTTGTCAATTTCTTTCACATATTTCAGGGAATAGTGTTCTTCTAAATATATCTTTTGATATTTTTTCCCCAACCTGGTTTTCCTTTTCCCCATTTCCCTCAACAATTTTGTGCTAACGCCACAGTGTTTCAACAAGCTAATTTTTGTTAACAAACTTCATCTCTGTTTTCTGCCTGACAAGTTCCTATCAACGACTTCAAAATAAAACTCTCAGACCTTCCTATGTTATAAAAAAATTTATATCAGATACGCCTACATGATGGGCCATTCAGCAACTATTTTTTTAGCAAAGCTTCCTTCAGTAGGCATTCCTTCTCTTTATTCACTCCCCATCAGTATCACTTCTCTACTACCCATCGAATACTAACATTGACAAAAGCACTAGCACCACTGTATCGAACACAGCAGCAGCTCCAAAAAAGTAAATTTGAATCCTTTAAGAAGCTTTGCTTTCCTACATGTATATTTTCAAGCAGATTCTGAACATGAACTGCAACCTCCCTTACAGCAACATAACAAGCATGCTGCCAGTTCTAACAATGGTAATCATCTCCTGGTCAACCACCTATTGAGCACTTCTGCTGCTACAGAAATCCTCATATTCACCCCTTTTTCACCACCTGGCAAATCCAGCCAGATCTTTCTTCCCTCTTGTATGCGCAGATGCACACAATCAATACTATGCAACATATGAACATCCGACTGTGATGAATGTATCCCACTCTACACCATTCAGCAGAAATAGTCCATGTGGGTTTTGTATTTAGGCAATTTGTTTCATCTTACCACTTTTTTTTTCCCTCCACAAACTTACCCATTTGCATTTTAATTATGTCTAAAATAAGCTTTTTTTTTTTTTAAACTTTCCCTAACTATTTCTATTTATAATCTTCTGACGTTAGAAGGAATTGCATTACAAGTATTGAATTCTTCCACAGTACAACTGGAACAAAACAAGACAAAACCAGCTATTACCAGTTGCTTTGCCAAGTTCAAAAAATACCTGAGGTATAACTAAATTAAAATGCAGCACAAATTTATCTTTAAATTTGTGAAACTGGCAATACACCAATACACCTGTGTGAAAAACTGCTGCCATTTAGAGAGGCAGAACATGATGGACTTCATGTACTACCTCCAAACATTTGCTCTTGAGGGAAGAGGGGAAACAACCTAATGCAAATGTTTGAAACAGTGAAGCAAGGAGGAAACTTACAGAGTTTCCATATGTTCTACATTTAAATAAATAAATAAACAAACAAACCTCCTTAAAGAATAATTACGCATTTCCCAGAAAAGCCTTTGCAAAATATGCTTAAATTATTATTGGCCAAATTACAGTTAGTTTTCATTTTTAAAACCAAGCTGCTGTAGTCTTCTCTCAAGTGTGGAACTGCACATTTTTGTGCCCTCCTTACATTAAGAAGTTGTGGGATCAGCTACCATCACATAATTCCACCACAACCAAGGACAGGAGGATTTGGAGGAAGAGAGCAGAAAAGACAGGTGAAGGAAATACTAGAGACAAAATTGTGCACGCCTAATCATCCAGACTTTTCCTCCTGGCACAAATAAAAGTTACACAGGCAACACAAATAGAAAGCAAAGGAAAATAGCCTGGGCCACTCCAATACAACATCAATGCCAACATCAGAAAACAAAGGGAGGCACAGAGAGTAGAAATGGATTGATTTGTGAATCAAGAAGGAGATTTAACCGTGGTTTTTTGGGTTTTCAAAAAGTTGCTGCATGAGATGACATAACTAGGGGCAGCATGAATTGATTAGTGTAGTTTATATTCAGGGAGACCAGTTATTCAACAAGTACTTCACCCACCTCTTCTTAAGCAAACTTTTCCTTTGCAAGTCCTGCCTACTGTTTCCTTTTCAAGGAACCTCAACACCACACAGACAGATTCTGCCCTCCGTGTAACTTCTCCAATCTCTAAATTGAGCAAGGTTTCTGTAAGCATTCCACACTATTAAAAATTATGGAAATAAAATTGACTACCCAAACAAGATTGTATGTTGTCTGGATAACCACAGTAAGCTTCCACTGACATATGTAAACAACAAAACACGCTTCTTGACACCAAGCTGTCTGACACGATGTTGTCATTCTGAATTTTCAGAGTCGCTGATGTCAACAGAGAATGACAAAGACTGGAACATACACTTATTTTTATTAAGTGTATAGACTATACCAGGACAGCAGGTTTACTTGTTACTATCAACAACATTAGCAGAGCTACATAGAAATTAAAAATCAGCCAAGTGAAAATACTTTTCATTTTTTAAAGTTCTTCAGCAAATATAATAGAAAATTCTATAGCTTAGAACATTTAAACCCCCTAACAGTTAAGTCACAAAGCTATTAACAAAACATACCATCAAGATTTCACAGGCTTGCTACAACTGGTTATTACCTCTTCTGGAGCTCAAGCTTTGCAATGCAAATAAGTAAATGATTTAGAATCACAAAATTTCATTTATTGTTCTTGCTCTATTGCCTAAATATTTTAGTAAATACAATGAAACAAACTTCATCAGTCTCTAGGAATGAGCATTGAAAGTAATATCTATAAAGAAAAATCAAGCATCAACAGCAGCTCAGACACTAGCAAGCAGAGAAAATCTCACTTACTGAAATTGTGTCTCAGTAACCACAGCCCCCTAAGAATATGTTCAATATGTTCTACGACCACAGATGCTGAGGAGATGCCTATGTTCTTCCTTGGAAAAAATCTTCTGTGGTCTATGATGACCAACAATCATACAAATTAAAAATATACATTTACTTGAGCCAAGACATAAATCAGCAAAAGATAATCCTTGCTCCACACAGCAAGGACTTCTAAAAGCACTTCTTGCACATAGCCTTCAGTATCTTATTTATTGCAGTCTTGCATAAAAATATAGTAAAATGTATAATATTCATTTGCATCCTTTCTATTAATTTGCCCCAGAAAAATCCTAAGTAACACTAAATTATAAATGCCTCTTTGGAGCAGTAACAGCAACAGGCAGAATATTAAAACACATGAATTCCAAACACAGATCCTATACTCACATCAGGTACTAGATGTGACAGTACTGGCCCAATGCAGTCTGAGAGTTGACCTGGTCTGAGAGAAGAAAGGTAACAACTTCCGTCCCTCAGGGCAGTTTTTCTACTCTATTTGCACCAGCAAGAAATCAGGCTGGCTGCAGCTAAGCTGTAGCACTGCATGGTACTGTCCACAACTTGCAACAATGAGAACCAAGGGACCCAATGGAGCTCACAGAGTCCTCTCCCTGCACACCACCAGCACATGCACGTAAAGCATCATATGCAGGTCTTGATCAAACATGAATTTAGGACCAACTTAACATGTTGAAATGGAACCTGAGAAATGTTTTTTGCATCCCAATACTCAGACACTGTTGCAGCAATTAAAACAGCCCAACTCTTCCCAAGATTTGAGTGTCAGTGATGACTATTGTTTAGTTCTTTGCAACTGACCACCATCCACCTCATGCACAGCATTCAGCAACTCTGACAAAGTGTTTTCATGTGCCTTCTTTGAAGAGTTTAAACATATACATCAAACACCTTTTAGAGACTCAAATATATTTTGCCTAAGAAGTTCATTCAATTGTTCTAGGACATACACTCAGCTTCTCGTCCTACTTTCCTCTTCATTACTGGATGCCACCAATACTAATGTGGACCTTATATTCAATTAACCAAGATACTACAGCACCAAGCAACAGGAATGTCTGTCTCCCCTACTTGTGGCTGTCCGTTATACTTAAGCAGAGTTTGCATAAATATCCACAGTGATTGCACTCTTTCAGAGTTTTACTTTCTTTCTTACAGAGAACAACTCTTGATATCCACGAATAGGTAGAGATGAAGTACTTCACTCACTCATCACTGCTTTCTACAGAAGGAAAGGCTGCATCAGACCATGGAGGTACATACTGCTCCCAACACCCTTCCAGGCCTTCAGCTAGCGACTCGGGTGATGGAATGAAGATTACACTTATTAAATTTGCAATGTGCTTACAGGCTTTCTGGTGGGAGGGTTGATAGGTTGATAGGAGGAAGCTGTAAGCACATTAGAGAACAAAATTAGAATACAAAATGAACTTGACAAATTGGAAAAACAGCCTGGGGAAAAATGGAGATTTAGTTCAATGAGAACCAAGTGGAAGATTCTGTGCTTAGCCAAGAACAATTAACTGCTCAGATAATGGATAATAACAACTGCTGAGGTTGCAATTCTGCAAAGAAAGATAAAACTGTAGCCCACAACAATCTGAATATGACTTAACAATAGCTTGCATTTGCAACAACAAAAAAATAAAAGCGAAGACTACACTGGGACTTCAGAGAAAAACTGAGTTCCATAGGCACACTTGCTGTTTTACCGGCTCTTGAAATGCTCCACTGGGCACTGCAATTCAAAGAATATATACATATATATATATATATGTATGGACCCTTTAGAGGTAATTGAAGGTAGAGAAACAAGAATTACCAGAAAATAGAATCTATGAGGAAGGAGTTAGAACTGTTTTGTTTAAAACTGGGATGCATAAAGAAGAGTGTGTCCAGCAGGTTCTCCTCCATCTGCTCTGCACTAGTGAGACCACATCTGGAGTACTGTGTCCAGTTCTGGTGTCTCCAGTTCAAGAGGGACAGGGAAATACCTGAGAGGGTCCAACAGAGGCCATGAGGATGATTAGGGGACTGGAATATCTCTCTTATGAGGAAAGGCTGAGAGACCTGGGCCTTGTTAAACCCCATCCCATTGGCCTCAACCCATCAATCCAACCTGTCCAGATCTCTCTGCAAAGCCTTCCGGATCAATACTACCACCCAATTTGGTGTTGTCTGCAAACTTGCTGAGGAAGCACTCAATCCCCTCATTTAGTTCATTGAGAAAGATATTGAACAAGACTGGCCCCAATACTGAGCCCTGGGGGACACCACTGGTGACCAGCCGCCAACTGGATTTAACTCCATTTACCACCACGCTCTGGGCCTAGCCAGCCAGCCAGTTTTTAACCCATCAAAGAGTACACCAGTCCAAGCCAGGAGCCACCAGCTTCTCCACCTGAATGTTGTGGGTGTCAAGGTGTTAAAGGCTTTATGGAAGTCCAGGTAGACAACATCTACAGCTTTTCCCTCATCCACTAGGTGTGTCACCTGGTCGTAGAACAAGATCATGTTGGTCAAGCAGGACCTGCCTTTCCTGAACCCATGCTGTCTGGGCCTGATCCCCTGGCTGCACTGCACTTCTCATGTGAGCTCACTCAAGATGAACCTCTCCATAATTTTTCCAGGTACCGAAGTCAGGCTGACAGGCCTGTAGTTCCCCAGATCATCCTTCTGGCCCTTCCTGTAGATGGGCGTCACACTGGCAAGCCTCAGTCATCTGGGATCTCCCCACTTAGCCAAGAGGCTGTTGATAAATGATGGAGAAAGGCTTGAGGAGATCTTCTGACAGCTCCCTCAATATTCTAGGATGGATCCCATCTGGCCCCATGGACTTGTGAACGTCCAAGTGCCACAGCTGGTCATTAACTGCTTCCTCCTGGATTATGGGGAAGATGTTCTGCTCTCCATCCCGGTCTTCCAGCTCAGGAGGCTGAATACCCTGGGGGTAGCTGGTGTGACTCATAAAGATGAAGGCAAAGGTGGCATTAAACATCTCAGCCTTTTCATCATCCTTGGTTGTAATATTCTCCCCCCCCCATTCAATAAAGGATGGAGATCCTTCCTGGCTCTCTTTATTGTTAATGTATTTGTAAAAACTTTTTTTGTTGTCTCTGATGACAGTGGCTAGATTGAGCTCCAGCTGGGCTTTTGCCTTTCTAATTGTTTATCTTCATGATTTAACAAGATCCCTATAGTCATCCTGAGATGTTCCTGTGTGGCTTGTCCTAGGTGATCCTGCTCTGGCTGGGGGGTTGGACTCAATGATCTCCAGAGGTCCCTTCCACCCCCTACCATTCTATGATTCTCTGAAAGAAAAGATAGCTGAGGGGAGACACGAGAACTTTTTTCACATACTAGAGTCCATACTTATGGGATACTGAACAAGAAAATAATGGCCTTAAATGACACAGGTGTATTTGGCACTGACTTGAGACCCTTACCAGCTGTTTTTCCAGTGGTTCTGTTATTTGCCATTTTATCTTACAACCTAAGAGGAAAGCCTTCAAAGCTAGTGAAATGATGAAGTGCAAAACAGTGAGTTCTAGCAAGGTCTGCATGGGAGTTTCTAAGTTGTTTCTTTTTAGAAGAATGACCATTTTGGGTTGACCTATATAGTAGCGTACTTTTGATCAAATTAATGAACAGAAAAAGCCCAAAGAAAGGGGAGGGGGAGAAATAATAAACACAAAAAACAAAAACAAAAAGTAAAAAAAAAAAACCCACCAAAAAACCCAACACCCTCACACATAACTGGCTGCAAGTTTAACCATGTTATTAAACAATCTTTCGCCTCAACCCAAACTCAGGGTTATCCTTTTACACTAAATAAGTTGCTGTTCGGTAACAATTAAAGATGGGGAACCAGAAAACAAATCTGTGCACTCTCTTTACTGCAACTTTTAAAAGTGGATCCATCATATTTCAGAAGGATTATTCTTGCTGCTCCTTACCCACTCATTTTCTTATTTCCACATTTAAACTGATAAATAATTACCTGCTGAAATCAATATGGAAAAATAAGATAATGAGAGCTATTTTTAGGAAGAAACATCATCACACTCCTAGTCACCTTCTAGAAGTTTTCTGACTGGTAGAAAGAAAATCCACTCGTATCACAGCTGAAACCAAACTTCTATACATAATTTCAACTTTCAGGACACTGGATTCCATTTAATGGCCCCATTCAGCCACTGACTACAAGCAACCGCTTCCACTTTGCAGCCCACCTGACTCTCCAGAAAGCTGTACCATGTTCATACAATTTCCAAGCTGTTATAAAATAACTTTGGTATCTTTCATCTTTCCCCTATATATCTTAAAGTGTGAAGTTTGACTACACTTGGAGAATGATACTGTAGTACAATTCTTCTAAAAACGTTACAATATTTCAAATGTATTTGCGTATCTATTTCCTACTGGCTTGATTTAAAAAGAAATTAAATCTAGAAAATATAAAGTGGTAAGGTTGTTTTCATGTCAATAATCCACACTAAGACTGATGACAGTAGATTTAAATTTTGAAGTTATGTAATCATTCCATATGGTGACCGTCATAAATAAAAACTTGAATGAAGCAGGCAATTAGCAAAATTTAGATACTAAATATTTCAGAAGACTTTCTTCCAGTAGTGAGGCTGTTTGCCTTTGGCAAGAGGGTATATCAGGTCAACAGACGCTTAAGCTATTAGGTTTTGCAGAAATTAGAAAAATACATCTCTGTCGGATGTGTTCACACATGCAAGAAGTCCGTTTGCATCAGCAGGTATAGCTAACGCAGAGAGACCATTCCAGAAGTATGCATTTCAGCTTCTGCATTTTGCATAAAAAGTAGCCTTATGTTTTGGTCTAGTCAACCTGTCAAAAAAGTATTTATATGAATATTTGTAAGAATAAGTTACCATATAATCATCCTACATGACTCAATCATTTAACAAGTTTGAGAACTAGTACACAGATGGTTAGTTGCCAAAATGCCATTCATTTCCTTGCACATCTTGGTTATTTACAGCTGGGAAGAATCAGCTCTGAGTTTGTAAATGTAATACTAACAACAACTTTTCTCCTTATCATTTCCATATATATTAAACAAGTATTTAATAAGCTCTATCTGCAGATATTAAAGTGGTAAAAGGGTTCAGATGTAGATTAAAGCCACCTCAATTTAACAAATCATGGGATTACTCAAACCATTTTAATGGTCTTAACCTTTCTTTTACTGCCTTTACACACATTCAGTGAGACTGAGAATGGCTCACTCACCTGTTTAAGGCAATACATAACACCTGGCTGAACTGCAAAACTGGACTACACATCTGAGCCCTTTGTCTGATGAACATTATTTCACAAATTGGGCAGCTCTCTGGCAACGTGGCATATCAAAACTCAAGCAGCAAATAAAAGGCAAGACTAAAGCTGTTAAGAGGAACCCTAGCAGTGCCCACAGGCTAAGCATCTACAAGCTTCAAAATGGTGTGTATGAGGCCCTTCAGATGAAAGTAAAGTGAGAAACACAATACCCTAATTCACGAGAGTGCTGTACTACTCAGAGATCCTAGCTGAGAGAAAAGCATAATATTAAGCCATATTATACACAAGTACAGGTAGACAGTTTTCCCTCTAACCCAAATCTTTCATAAAACTACACCTTAAGAAAGCAGTATCACAAGTGCAATACTAACAAACTCTGCTTCTTGACTTGTACGAGTTCTACTACGTCAGTAGCCCTGTCAGTATATCCTTCTCACAAGGAACATATACAACCATTTAGCTGGAAATGTGACAACCTGCCCAACAAAGTGTCTTGCCCTTAAAAAAAACAGATTCCTGTATTTACAAGTTCTTCTGCTTTTTTTTTAATGGTAACTGAATTAAAGTATTTCACAGTTTATTCCTTCTTGGTTCACCAGTTCCTGTCAAGCCACATGACTCTCTACTCTCCTCCACTAAAAGTAGAGCTGAACTTCACAAATCAGTATCTTTTCCTTATATTAACAGAAACACAATTATGTTTTACAGTTAAAGTAACTTATAAAGTTTCCCAGTAATGCCACAAAAAAATTTTTTCAGGTGCTGAAATGAATAAAGATTGAAGTATTTTAAGTTCATAGGTCAAAATATACTCAAGTGCATTATCTAACCTGTGAACTAACAAACACATAAATTATTAGACAATACATGCTTTTTTGACTTGTCCTTACAGAATGCTAACTATGGCTTCCAAACCTATTAAACAACTTCACAGTATTGCTCTCTCGTTCAAAGTAGTGCATAGTTCTTCACTTTTATCTACAAATCACACTCGCATTGATGGATGGCCTCAATAAACAGTCTAACAGCAATTGCTTTCTGTCAAATGCTGGTAGGTGTTTGTATGAGTAAATTCACATGCTTTTCTTCACAGATTTTCTGATCAAGCAGTATTTAACATTAAAATGAATTTGGCTCTTACTAATGACCACTGGATAGGTCGCTTCATAATTTAAAATAATATAATGATGTCTCCTTTGCAAATAAGTAACGTTTGAGATGCAACAGTACTGTGTCAAAATATAACTTAAACTGACAGTATTTTCAAAACACAAACTTGCATAAACATCCCTCTTTTGAAACTTATTAAAGTTTGTTGAAACCACAAAGCAGACCAAACTTATGTTTACCAAAACTTGTTGCTGATAATATACATGAAATTTTGTCTCTTCTTTAACAGAACTCCATTCTTTCATGGCTTTACACTGTTTCTTCCTGTTTCACATATGAGTTTTGAGGGACATTTCAAATATATATTTTCTTCAAGGGTCGCCATTATAAAGCTCATTAAAGCAACTACCAAGAAGAATAGCATGTGAATGGTACATAACATATCCATCATCCTTATTTCCCCTCATCTGTAAATAGTGGGACACATCACACAGAGTAACTACATAGATTAAAAACTCTCCTACAACAGAAGTTAAACATGCACAGCATGGAAAAACTGATGTATAGCACAGAGGAAACTTTTCAAACGGTGTTATTAAGTACAAGTATCTATCTGATTACATAGGAAAAAACAAGCAACCAAACCATATCACTGAAATTTAACCACAAAAATTTAGGTAAAAGGCACGGAAGTATTATCAGACTTTTAGTCACTGTAAAGGATGTAAGCCTGTACTTATACTTAAATAGTATGACAAGCAGAGTCCCACCTAGGGCAAATAACCTCTAGGTTAGTCTCAACTTCTAGTGTGCCACCTGTCAAAGCCCTTCCTGTGGAGCTTTCTCTACAGCACGTAAGACTGGCAACCGTCCACACTTTATTACAAGAGGTCTAATGTGATCTCCAAACACTGTAGAGCACTTTAAGGAAAGCTAGAAATGTATGTGTATAAGTCCATATGTTCCTAAAGCAATCTAAGTACAACTGTGCACACTGAAACAGGCGTTTCAAGTTTTGGCAGCACAGTAGTTTTTATAACAAAACTCGTATTTTAGACAGATAGGCACTGGCTGGCTTCAATTTTAGACTGGAAGAGCATATGCTGTTGAACTATTCTGTGACGGCCAGCCATAGACTGTCTACCTCAACACAAAACAAGTATCTTGAGTAAAGGAGAATATTTTTGGAAAATTTACAATGTGTCCAGAGTTTCAAAATTCTGTCTCTAAAATCTCTTAAGCAGCTAAATGAAAAAATAACAATACATAAATAACATGCAACATAAGAACAAATTTTATTTCAAACTCTAAATTAGAGATACCCTTCTAACAAAGCAGATTATAAATGTTCCTAAAGATTCAAACACACTGAAATGCACTCAGCAAATCTTAGGGCTGTGGTAAAAAGAACAATAAGCACCTTTTTTCTACACATATCAAAATGCTCTTCTGCAGTATTTGCAAGCCAAACATCAGAGCACTCTTCAAAATCCACATAACAAGAAAATCTAAGAGTGGAATACCAACACGATTATACTCTACAACCAAAAGGAATCTACTTTCTTTACCAAAAAAATCTAAGAGAGAAGCAAAATACAAAATAGCATGAAGCACCAGAACCAGGAAATTTGTAAATACTTGAAAATATCAATTTTTAAATTAGGTTGTCACTATCTCTAGCAAGGATATTGTCTCTTGTAAACTACACAACCCACAAGCACTTTGTTTTCCTACTACAAAATGCTGATCAGGTCCATAACCCTGAAGAGAGAGCTGCATAATGGACAACTGTAACCCAGGAGGCCAATGATGAATGTAACAGGAGTCAGCACCAGATCCAACACTTCATGGGATGAAAAGGATCTGTATTCTGAGATCTGATATTAAACCAATGCCTAAACACATCATAATCAAATATTTTCATCTTCTATGCAAGAAGAACATACCATCTGAAAAGATACTAAATTGTTCTGGACTGCACTGCCACATCTCTAGATTAAGTTTTTACAGCATGACAATACCTATTTCACAATATCCAAGGCCACATTTTCTTTTCATGTGCATTTCTGCAAGACTTGACATTTACAATACTTACGCATTGCAATAAGGTTTCTTTTCATATCCTTTGTAGTTATTCATGTTCAGAGCCATTTTGCAAACTTCACAGTGGAAACATCCTTTATGCCAGTACTGTAAAGAAACATAAAGTAGAGTAAGTTACCATCCTGATGTTTTGAAAGCTATTTTAGGGTACAGTAAATGTAAAGACACAGCTACACGTCAAAGCATTGCATTATAGATGTCTTTAAACTGTATCAAAAGACTTAGTTTCATGTGAAACTGAAGGTGGTCCTGAAACACTCCCAGAAACATAAATTCTCTGCTGAGGTGAATGCTAAGACCTCTGCGTGCTGACCTTGCCAGGATTATTTTAAAGATAACTGAAGCAGGAGTTTGACGTTTTGCCTCGTTAAAGATGACACCGCTTGCTAAGAATGCAATACTATGCGAATAAAATTATTAACTAATGTGACGGCTGCCTTTTTGGTACGCCAAACAGACACTAAATTTAGCACATAATACGGCATTTTCCTCCGGTAGCCCCTACCGCCTTGCCTTTTGGGGACGCTAATTTGGCAGATCTGCCACAGCCCCACTGCTGGCATTTACAGAACGATCGCGCTCGGCGAGAACCAGCATCACCGGGGACACCCCCGAGCGACGGGGCTGTCGCCACCTCGCTGCCCTGGCCACCGACCCCGCCGAGGCGG
>JAAGNO010007602.1:0-10102 GCA_033439905.1 Ceryle rudis | reverse complement strand
AAAAAAAGAAAAAAAAAAAAAAAAAAAGAGGAAAAAAATCATGAATCTGCAAATATATTTACATGCCTAAGCTAAGATACCATGTCACACAGTTGCTGTATATATTTACCTCCCATCTGCTCTCTGTCAATTTTCTGTAGAGAAGCCATATGTTTCAGAGCCTTTCTTGAAGCATCCAGCTTACTTTTGTATGCTGATATCAGTTATCACACTTAACATGTGCAAAAGATACCTGAGTTTTGATGATGAGTGGCTGTGAATACTAAGAAATTAATAGTTTATGGCCTATGGAAAGAGATTAATAAAACTTTTCCATCTCTGAAAGTAATACCTAATGTGTAACCTGAAAATGACATCATATTCTCCTTTCATCACTATGTAAAATTTATGACCAAATGTGTGATGTTTGCATGTCCTGGCTTGTGAATTCCTGATTGTAATTCCATGGTTCATGCTTCTCAACTCAATAAACAAAGGGACATGCATTACTACCCTGTTTTCAGTAGAAGCTTTGGGAGAGAGAGGTGGATTCAGGTTGAGCTAGGGGGTTGGAATAGGTGATCTGAGCATCTTTTACTTCTCTTTGGAGTAATCTATTCCTTTCCTCTATTAGAGGTTTATTTGAGTGTCCACTTCTAAATAAAGACATAAAGTTATGCTCAGACAGGAAAACTGGTTATCAATCCAATGCCTTGTTTATTTTATATAATAACACTCCTGGATAGAAGCTACCATAATACCTGTGAAGCCAGGACAGCCATCTGAATGCAGCAGCACAACTGTGGCACACAACTAACCCTCGTCCTGCTCACTCAAAGCTGAGAATTCTTCTGAATAAGAGCCCAGAAGAACTCATCTCCCTACATTTTTATGTCAGGATTTAAATGGTTTTTGAAGATCATTCATCAAGAGTATCACATCAACTGGCAACTACTATGGTAAACATTCTCCTACTTTCTTTTGGCAACTTACAGTGTGCTACTATGGGTAACTCAAGCTTCTTACTAGAATATTATTCTTTGAAGACCTAAGCAAAACAAGAAACTAAGAAAAAAAGCTCTATTTGCTACTGGTTTACTCAAGTGATTACGCATTTCATTTCAGTCAAAAGTTCTTTGTGTATTGTTGGATTTTTTTTTTTCCTGGAATCAATACATCTATAAGCAAGAACTGCCTTAAAATATTCATAGCCTTTTGACTGAGGCTGTAGCTTTATTTAGCTTTAGTTTGCACAGAAGGAAAGATCTACTGGTGTAGAAACGTAAATCTAAAGGCCAGCACAAAGATGATAGATGAGCAAAGATGGTAGATACATAAATAAGGTTATTTAGAGAAAAAGTTTAAATAAAGGAAGAGAATGGAGGACATGACCTATGGGGCACCCACAGGAAGAAGAGATATGGAAGAACTTCTAAAAGATATGTCAAGGAAATGATTAAACAGGCAGAAAGAGACAGACACAGGTGACATCACTCACAGAAGCAAAGATAGAAAAAGATTTCAAACAAAACAAAAGGCAGCATAGAGGTCAAAGATGATGAAAATATATTGGAGAGTCTGAGACTTCGCTAAAATGTCACTAAAGATTTTGACAAAAGTAGTACCCCCAGAATTCAAGAGAGAAACTGAATATAAATAGATGGGAAATCCAGACTGAAGCAGTAAATGCTGTGTTTAATAAGCTTAAAGTAAAAGGGAGGAACAATACAGGGCAATAAATGAGGAGAAAAATTAAGAAAAAGGGGGAGTATTTTTCAAAGAGCAAAGACTGCCCTTTTTGTACTGTGAAGTAAAACATCCAGAAAGTAGTGAGAAGTTATGGGAAAATAAAGGCAAGGGTAAGTGTGGTGTGAAAGAGTTTCAAGAAAGGATTAGTCACAAGAACAGTTTTGGGAGAACTGGTATCACTGGTAGAAAATATGCAGCTTAACAGCAAGAAAGAAGGAAAACTGAATAATATATTAATAATAAAATGGGAATTGTTTAGTTTGGAGAAAAGAAGGCTGAGGAGAGACTTTATCAATCTCTACAAATACCTGAAAGGAGGTTGTAGCAAAGTGGCGGGCAGTCTGATCTCCCATGTAACAAGCAAGAGAACAAGAGGAAATGGGGTCAAGTTGTGCCAGGGGAAATTTAGGTTGCATATTAGGAAGGTTGTTTTTTTCACAGAAATGGTTGTTAAGCACTGGAACAGGCTACCCAGGGAAGTGGTGGAGTCACCATCCTTGGAGGTATTTGAAAGATGCATAGATGAGGTGCTGAGGGACATGGTTTAATGGTGACTTGGCAATGCTGGGTTGGTGGTTGGACTTGATGATCTTGAAGGTCTCTTCCAACCAGAACAATTCTATAATTCTATGAAACCCCCCAGGTTATTTTGCCATGTTTAGCTTTCCTCGTCTATTTAAATTCCTTGATCAATTTATTCACTATTTCAAAGAAGCGTCCTTCCACAGCACTAATTTGCTTTATTCAACCCACCTCTGAAAAGCACTGATAATTTTCTCCTACTCTCTTATTAAAATAGCAAGTGACAAGTCTTCCATTATTCTTTTACTTCAACATGGATATTTAGAATAGCCACTGTCAGAAATTATCACCAGCTTTGCAGCCATTTTTCTCCTGAAGAAACACAAAACTGTAACACTGATAAATAGTACCTTTTTACCTTACATTTCATCCTGACCTCAGATTGACTCAATAGAATCTTTACCTCTGTAACTGAACAAGAGTCAGTACCAGAGTGGCAGCATATGTTTTAAAAATTTTAGACAACAGAACATTTTTCATTGCTCTGACGTAATTCCTTTTCAAAAAGCTTCCTGGCTTCTAATAACAGATTCTGTATGTTCTAAAACTGAGCACTATAAAATCACTATACATATAAGATTTGAACAAAATGAGGGATAATCTGAATATTTAAAACAGAAAAAATATACTATAAATTACTTACACATGACCTTGCATTTCAACAGTGACCTTGTTCCTAATCAAGAACTTAGGAAAAAAAAGAAACAATCCTAGAGAGGTTTTTAAATGCATGCCTCATCACGTTATTATAATTAAATCATCATTTTCATCAAGCAGTATAATGTGACCAAATTATCATGCAAAACTATTAATCACAGCACATATACATTTCAACTGCAAACAGTTTAGAATGCATTTATAAAAGTCTTCCTAATATAATTATGAACTAAAATTATGTTAATATTTTGCCATTGGAGGAGGAGCTAACGATATTGTAGAAAGTTCATTATTAAAAATATTAAAACCTCAATCCTGAAAGTTATTGATATGGATAAGGGATTAATTTTGATATTTGTTTACATGATTGTTTTATCAGTGATTAATAGACCAAAAAAGTTAAGCATATTCTATATGTGCCCAAATTTAGGTACACTTTACCTTAAAGTTAGTTTCAAAAACAGCCAGAAATCAATACCCACAAGCATAAACCACCTCTACTTAAATTTTATGCATCCTTGAAAAGGTTTGGTTACTTTCCTATAGAAACCAGAAACATATTAATGAACAGCAGCTGAATGTGCATGCATAGCATACCCTATGTGAAGTAATCTTTAATTACATGAACTTTTTAACTATCATATAAAATTAAACCATGTAATGTAGAGAGTATAACTAAGATCACATTAAGACTCACATACTCTGCAACAAGGATGCAGTCTGCTAAGTAAATTAATCCCTGATAAAAATTATTTTGAAAAGAAAAAAAATTTAAAAGGCAGAAATTTTAAAATTGTGAGCAGTTCAGGCTCCAGCAAACTCTACAGCAGAGAGTGTCAAGGGCATCTTTTCTACTCAAAATCAGCCAAACCAACGTCACCTCAGAGAGACGGGCTGCAAAAGGAAGACGACACTCTTGGTGTTTTACTCCTTCAGTCCTGTAAAATATTAACTACAGCAATAATAAAGTATTAAAATGGATGTGTTTTACAGATTAAATTATAACTGAAGACCTCTTCCCTAAGAATGAATACAAACTGGTTTACCTCAACTTCACACTCAAGTGTACCTCTGAAAGTAAATGGCACAGACAGTTAGCAGATTTGACTTTGAAGCTGTCTCTGGGATTATTCTGCAGGGAAATACAGTGTAAACTCTAGATCAGAACCAAAGGAATCTTTTTAACAACTTCTTTTATGCCAGTAAAGGACCGGGTGAATTCTTATTTGATCTGTCTTACTCTGCTGTAGTCTTGTGTTGCTTGTTAGCAAGATAAAGGTGTAGATTGTATCACTGATGATGCAACTGCCCAGAACGACAGGCCAGAGGCCAGCCTAGTGTTTCTACATAGTTGTCAACTGGAGATTATAATCTTGTAGCATAGACGCCTCTTTTTAATTTCCTACATTGATAAGAGAGACTGCTAACATGATTTTATTATTTTTGCAAAGCTCAGGAGAATTGAGAATCAAGCCTATTTTGACAATGACAAAAATTGGTTCTAATTCAACATTTCAGACTTTTTTTGGTAATATGTAATTACTTAAATCAAAATTTACCTTTCTTGCAGTGCAGTTTAGTACTGAGATAATTTATGGAAATTATTTCCTTTGAGAGGACCAGTTTTATTTTGCATGCTTTTTGTCCTTATTTTCAAATACTGCTGCCCACACAAGTAATACAAGGAGCTTAACAAATAATGAAGTCCATTGTTGCACCTGATGAAAAGATATCTCGGTTGTAGGTTCTGATTAAAAAATATTACCATTACTCCAATTTAGTGGGCAGGTAAAATACAATTTGTAGAGCTTTATCTCAGTGATACGTGGAACAAGACATTGCTTATAGCAATAAATCTCTGTGGTGTTGTTTATTAAATTGCTGATCTGTAAAACATCAGCTCTATTAAATTAGTTAAAAATGCTAATCAGAAGAACATCTGACTCTGGTTTCTGACATATGGAACTTGGTTGACAGTGACAATCTGGCTAAGGAACATGCCTTCATGAGTTGCAATATATCTGGAGTAATTAAAACTAGATTTGGGGCCTGGAGATTTAACTAGTTATAAACTCCATTCATTGGGGAAAGAGACCGTTAGAGAAGTATACACTCACAAGAAATCAAAATTACAAAAGGAGAGTCAAAAGGAAGTGTTCAAGGCATCTAACGAGCCTGGATATATACTAAAAATGTAATTGCAATTTTAAAAATATGCTAAGGACAATCTAGACTTAGTTTCTTTCCTGACTTACATTAAATTATAATGTATCGCTTTAACTAATAGCAATACAGAAGACATCACCTCAGGTCAGGCAATCTAAATGAGTTCTTTCAAACACCTCAGTGAGAATCTGTGCTTATTACAATTATATTCAATGAAAAGGGCAAGGGCATGAGCTTCATCACTGATCCAGAATTAACGAAAATTCTCAGAACCTCTGGAGACATTCCCGTCCAATGCATTGGGGGCAAATCAAAGCAGGTTGCTCAGGGCTGTTTACCATCAGATTCTTAATATCTTTAAGTATGTAACCTTCACAACCTCTCTCTGGGAAACCTGCAGCAGTGCTCAGTCATCCCCATAGGGAAGTGTTGTTCCATGTGTTCATACAGATCCTCCTGTGTTTCATTTGGTGCCCATTGCCTCTTGTCCTGTCACTGGGCACCACTGAAAAGAGTCTATCTCTGTCCTCTTTGCACCCTCCCTTCATGTAGTTATATAGATTGCTAAGATCCCCCCTAAGCCTTCTCTTCTCCAGGCTAAAAGCTTCCAGGTCTCTCAGATGTTCCTCCTATGAGAGATGCTCCAGTCCTTTCATCATCTGAATGTCCCTGTGCTGGACTCTCCCCAGTAGCTCCATATCTCTGTTTTACCAGGGAGTCCAAAACTGGACACAGCACTTCAGCTGGGGCCTTAGCAGTGCTGAGTAGAAGGGAACAATCACATCCCTTGACCTGCTGGCAACATTTTGACTAGTGCAGCCCAGGATACTATTAGCTGCCTTTGCTGCAAGGGCGTATTTTTGGCTCATAATCAACATGGTGTCCACAAGGACCTCCAGATCTATCTCTGCAGAGTTGTTTTTCAGCTGGTTGGCCTCCAGCATGTACTGGTGTATTGTCTTACTTCTCCTCAAGTGCAAGATCTGGCACTTCCGTTTGTCTAATTTCATGAGGTTCTCATTTGACCAATTCTCCAGCCTGTCCAGATGAAAGGCAGAACAACCTTCTAGTTGCCACTGTCAGCCAGTCCTCCCAATATTGTACCATATGCAAACTGTCTCAGAGCACACTCTGTTCCATTGTCTGGGTTATTAATGCAGAATCAGCAGTTCTCAGCAAGAAGTTAAGAACTGTGAGGCCAGGGAAGTTTAGCCATATCATTATGCTGTGTCATGCTGCTCATTCTGAGGTCACCCTAGTGGGCAGTGGTCCATTATTTTTTTCTAGAATAAAATGTATAGGAGACTGAGGAAATGGAAAAAATAGATCTCTTAGAAGAGAAAGTGTGGTTAGCATCATGAAAGTAGAGAAAGAGAAAATGCTAGTGTCAAATAAGGAGAACATAGGAAGAGATGGGAACAGAAATCATCCAGGATACATTTGATTTATAAATCTTGATACAATGACTGAAAGAAGTTTTATATAAGCCACAAGGTGTTAGTGGGAATTGAACAGGTCATATATTGAAAGAATTTGAACAGAGGATGACTCTTTGTTGGTGGACTGGTTTTAAAAAACGAGAAACATTTTTCAAAGTAGAATAGAGCACAAAAAGGCAAACACAGTAGTATAGGGCAAAGGAAGAAAGGTGTAAAAAGAGGTTGACAGAAATAAAAGATAAAACCAAAGTGTGCATTCAAGGGAGAAATGAGCTAAAAAAGAGATTCTGTTTGGATTTATGGACACTAATAAGGGTGGACATAAGCTCATTAATAGAGGGTTATTAAAGTCTGTCCAGCTAACTGTATACAGATAGATGTGTGATATGAGCCTAACTGGAACTTTGCTAGAAGATAATAAAAATATATTAATATCATGGGTTAAAAACTGGGTTTTAGAATGGACAGGCAGTGTAGGGATGCTCAGGCAATTAAGACAGAGAGGGAGCATTACAAGTGTGATGTATAGCCTGGAGGCTGGTTTTGCTGTTATCTCTCTAGTGTATTCTTCAGCTAAAAAATGTTTAGAAGTTTTGCAGCTGAACAGATCACTATGCAGTATGTATTTAGAGAATAAAAACACAGACTCCTTAGGCAATCACAGGCTTACGGGCCAGATTTTTTAACACCTAAAGATGGAGTGGAATTTATTATACTGCTTATCCCAGGTAGGGGACAACTTCTGCTATCTTCTATTTGTTAATGTCCATATAGGTGGTGGGGGAAATGTTATTCCAACTAAATACTTAGCTGCTATTGAACATGCTTGCATAAAACTATCCTTTGTGTTCAAAATCCCAGTGGCTGTAATTTAGTCACATTATTTTTTTTTTTTCTTAATTCAGACTCATACTCTGTTTTTCCTACTAGTATTACATTTTTTATGGTTGCCATTTTCAGCTGTGACTATCTCTTCTGATTCATAGGGATAAGCGTACCAGTAAGTACCAGTCAGGGCCATCTCAGTGCATTCAGTTTGTTCTCCAAGCATGCAGACATTGGGAAGATTCATAGAGAATTCAAAAGAAATCTGGGACATACAGCTAATCCACTAGAATATCCTTCCCCTTGGAAAGGGGGAAATGTAGAATTTAGAAAGCACTTGACATCTGCCAGTTAACATTTCAACACTAAGGATTTGGGTCACCCATTTTCCAATGAAGATACCATGAATGGGATTCATGGCAATCTTTTCATACATGACCTAAGCACACATTTTTATCTCTTTGCCATTGTATTTCAGCTATATTCATATGCACTTTTTCCATCTCTTCATTTTATGTGTTTCTTTCAGAGTTGATGCTTATCTTCTAGACCCTAATAAAAAGAAATTAGATGCCTTCATTGGACTATGATTCAAGACTTCTGGTCTTTGAACTTGTCTGTGGCTTTGCATGTCTTTTCAGATGATTTTTAAACACCTGTCACACACATTACATTGCAATAGTTTCTTAGCTCTCATGACACTGCTTGAAATAAAAAAGAAAAAGTTGCATGCCACTAACAGAAAAATACCCTTGCTGCAACTATTACCTATTAGTACTGTAGCTGTGACAAGAGATTGCAGGCATGAAGCAGGACTTCACTGAGCTACACATTGCTTAAATAATAAAAGAAAGATGATTCTTCTAGGTTCTTTAAAGGATTCACATTCTAATACCTTTTTAAGAGCCTGCTGATTTAATTCTGTTACTGAAGACTGGAATATGACTGCTGCATCTGAATTTGTTACAGGGAGCCAGAAACAAAGGACTCACAAAATGCCACATTCCAGAAACATGGTCACCTTTTCACCAATATTTTAAGGAAATAATTCTGGTTTATTTCAGGAATAACAGGCGAAAATGTATTTGTCCTGTGGAATCATTCTGAAGAAACAAATAAAGATAACATATAACCTAACAAGAAGTAGGGAAACAAAAACTATGTTTTTGTAACAAACAAAACTATGTTTTTGTTGCACACTATTTCTGTGAAGGGGAGGTATATTTACTGACTCGAAATTTTGTTGCCAATAAAAATTATATATACTTCTTCCACAATATACTTCTACTGGAAGACAGAAGTTTGATAGAATGTTACAAAATGTTTGACAGCAACTTGATAAAATACTTTCAGCATATTATCTTATACTTAAGATTTATATCCTTCAGTAAAATGATGCTGTTGGTCTTGTGCTTTAGAGAGGGAACTTGGCTAATACATTGGATATTTTAATATATATCTCATAAATCAAAGGCTCAGGTTCAACCAAAAAGAGTTTAAAATCCCCCAGAGTAGAATAGAAAGGAATTTTTTAATCCCTGATACTTACTTTTGAATTATCAAGTTAGCACAAATATAATGAAAAGGATGCTATCAAAGATACAGTTTTATTTCGGTATCAATAAACTTACTCATCCATTAAACTAGTATCCAGAAATGATTTCTCCAGTACTTAAGGAATTTACATATCCATGGAACAAACTGAGGTCTGAATCTGCCATAGGAGAAGCCATTTTGCCAAGACAAATACAGATATTCAAAAAAGTAATGAAGAAAGATTTATGCACTGAAGGGAAACCAAAGTAAATTAGAAATAGAAATCAAATAGAAATAGCAAAAATAGAAAGAGAAACAGAAAAAAAGAAATAGAAATAGTGCAAAAAATCCCAGGTAAACACAAAACATACTTCCAAAGTGAATACCATATTCTTAAGAGACAATTGAAATGTTGCCTACAGTAAATACAGAGATATCTAAAATAAACGCCAAGCGACCCTGTGTAAGTAGCTGAGTTTATCCTTCTACTTTAAAGAAGTTTAATACAAAAGGAATCATTACATCATGAAACTCACCTCATCATATCTACAAGAGAGTATTACCATTATAGTAATTGTCTACAAGATGCAGCATATTTTTACCGAGCAGATTGAACAAGCTTTCAAATCTATTTCAAATCAAATTTCTCTATTTCCTCACCCTTACTACACTTTTGTTTCATGCTCTGAGAAGTCCTGAAGAATGCAAATTCAATTACTTTTAGATGAAACAACTTCATGACTGCACATAACATTTTGCAGCTGGTAATGGTTATGCAGTCCACAGGGCCACTCTCAAACTGCTCTGGAAGGAAAACCTCAAAGATCAATGTTGATGTCAGGACCTCAGTGCCAATCATCTAATTGTACCTGTCCTCTGACTGCATCACACAACATGCCTACGTAGCCACAGCTTTCCTGAAATCAGTGCTAGGATCAAAGCCCAGGACCTTGACAGTATTTAAATACTTATCTTCTAAATCCATAGCTGTTAGATGTCTGAGAACCCCTGAGTGTGCAGAATTAATCTGATGTAAAGAACTTAAAAAAAGAGGAACTTTGATATGCACTGTCAGTGCAAAGTATTAAAACCATCCCAGGTGTATTTTTATATTTTCTTCATTTTAAAATATGATTTAGCTATCACTTGCTGGGGAAAAAAAAAAAAAA